>KE504776.1:412009-445599 GCA_000441515.1 Elaeis oleifera | reverse complement strand
TCCCAATCACCTTGTAGAGGTCTTTTTTTTTTTTTTTTTTTAATTCCCATGGTAATTGGGCCACACTATGCCCTGATCTCTCCTGCTACCTCCCCCCCTTGGCCTATCCTGCTGGAATTCCCCAAAGAGACCCTACATGTGATTGCAGTCCTAGAGGCTGCTGGTGTTTTTGATGCCTTGCATATTATGATGCAACATAAATCTCTCTTTTACTTGTTTTAAAATGGTTCTGCTTTCCATATTAATTCTTAAAATCCATAGTAGCAAGCCCTGTGTGGTCATTCTATTTGGACAAAACTCATCAATTTCTTCATTTATCATAAGCGTCAAGAAATAGCTTTACTAAATCCCTATAGATTGTTTAAGTGCTGAAATTTCTGGTGATTATGTTGTCATTTCCTGATATTACATTGCTATTTGTAACAAGCTGTGCATCAATATGTGGTTTTAACACTGCAAGTTCTCTTTGTTGTCAGGAACTAACTGATGCAAATAGTGGAACATTTTCTCATGATGATAAAACCTTCACAACAATTGGGAAGCCAAAAGAATTTTTCTTTTCAAGTGATTTATGTGCTATTGTGGAACATACTAAAAACTATTTGGCTATTGAAGATGATGAAGTTGTCCACATCAAGGTGATATTTCGCTTTATATGTATTCCTTTTAATAACATTTTCAATAGTTTTGACTTTCCTGTTTGTTTTTGTTCATCCTAGTTATTAAACAGATGATTAAATAGGAACTTGCACCTAACAAAATAATGTGTTCTTCCCTGTGTTATTTATTTTGTTGGTGCTTCATTACTCAAGAACTTTGTACTTGTCACAGAGTCATGAACCATTTAGTACATCTATCTTTATTTTGTGAAGTTTCTCTACAGATCCCATAGGAGAGTTTTGGTCACTTCAAGTCTCAATGCTGAATTTTCTTGGTGCTAATAATTAATCCATTTCAAGATAATGAATCATGTAGTT
The DNA here is from genome assembly GCA_000441515.1 of Elaeis oleifera. NCBI lineage: Eukaryota > Viridiplantae > Streptophyta > Magnoliopsida > Arecales > Arecaceae > Elaeis > Elaeis oleifera. The sequence continues at coordinate 444,622 of KE504776.1, read as the reverse complement.
TTTAATGTGCCTTTTCCAGTACAAAAAAGAGAATCAATTCCTCATCTGTTTCTCGGATTTATGGATAGAGTTCAAGTTACAAATTCTACTGGAATATTTTTTGTGAATCTTAGTGGTGGTTTATTCTTGTTGTGTCTAATATGAATCAAATTTCTTGTTCGGTTCAAAAAAACAAAATGGATGTTGCTTTGAAAAGGATGCAAGGCATTAGGACCAAATGAAATGTCAACTGAGGTTTCGAAAATCATTGAGATATTGTGCTGAGTTACAAATACATATTAGATTTTTCAAAACTAGGAAAATGTTAAATGCTGGAGAAGTGCTGAGGTACTTATTTATAAGAATTAAAGTGATGTGCAAACTATTCTAATTATCTTGCATTATATTACTACACTATTAAATTATTGGAGATAGTGATAAAACAAAGATCAAGAAAAATGATGAATATCATGGAGAACCATTTGTTATTTACTAAGAAGGTCACAAATGGAAGCTATGTTCTTTCCTAGGCGATTCATAGAATAGCATGAAGAAGAATTGGTCTGAAGAATGGCTATCATAAAGTCTAGGAAAGTTAATCTCCTAGATTTTGCAGTGTAATGAAATTATTGAGGACATTAATGCTAAAGCATTGCAATTGTTACAAGATGTTACATCGTAGGGGCATGTTTGGACCATGGGTTTACATTAAGGAACTGCATTAAGCCCATGCTTTTTACAGTAAATATAGATGAGCTTCTCATATTTTGGAGGATTTACATTGGTTAGTTTTTTTTTTTTGGTTAGGGATATATTATAGTTGGATGAGAAAAGGAAAAGACTAAATGCTTAATTGGAATTATGGAGAAACAACTTCACTCCTCTCAAAAAGAGATGGTATCCACTCCTCTCAGCTCTAAAATCAATGATAAGGTATCCAAATTAAAGATCTACATCATTGATTATGATCCACTGAAAGCACCTTAAAACCAAAAAACACATGTTTAGCGGTCTCCAACTTATGTATCATGTGGATGTAAATATGAAAGGTTGAAATGATAGGAGACCATGTTTTGCTATGATCTAAGCATTAAAATCTGGTAATTTCAATTTGTATATGTTTTAACATGTGCAAATCATGATCAATAAGGTGACTTTTCCTTGTTAATACTATATCATGTATTTTAGTACATTGGCACAATAGGAGCCATTCCTATTTGTATGCCCATGATGCATAGGTTAGAGACCATCAATACTTGATTTTTGATTTTTAGGTATTTTTAGTAGTATAGGTCATGATCAACAGTGTAGATCTTTGATAAGTTTTCAATTTTTGATTTTGGAATCATATTGGATGTAGTATGAAGGAATGATCTGGTACATGTAGAAGGAACGAAGAGGGGTAGAGGTAGATTGAAGATCACATGGGACAAAGTGGTAAGGAAGGACTTGATATCTCAATGTCTTTCAAAAATATGGCTCTAAATTGAGCGGAACGGAGGAAAAGGGCTCATAATATAGCTGACCCCAACTAGTTTGGGATAAGGCTTAGTCAAATTAAGTTGAGTTGTATTACTGATTTTGGAATTGAAATGATTAGATACCCTCTCCTCTAAAGGTGAGCAAAGTCCATCTCATTTATAAGGTATATTCTCAATTTAAATACTTTATCATGCATTTTAGTATGCTAGCATAATAGAAATTTTTGTCTACATGATGCATGGGTTATGGACCTCAAATATGTTATTTTGATTTTAGGCATGTTTAGTGGTGTATATTATGCTCGACAGTTTGGATGTTTGATTTAGATGTCCCATCATTGATTCCAAAATAGAGAGGAGTATATATCTTCCCCTCTTGAGAGGAGCAAAAGTAGATATAAGGCAATATGGATAGAAGTTGTTAAAGAGGATTTGGAAAAGCTTGAAATAACATCAAATGTTTCCCTAACTAGGAGTACTTGGTGAATGAGGTTTCGTAAAGCTAGTTGCCATTATATTACTATTCCCACCCTTTTGAATTTTCTGTCATGTATTCGCACATCTCTACACCATCTCCCCATATATCTCTTTTTTCAGTGACAATGCTAACACTTCTCGAGATGTGTTAATGTCTTTTTTTCTTTCATTCGCTTCTCATATTTTTTTTTCCTTTTCTTTGTAGTAGTACTCTTTAAGAATAGGAATTTAAGTGGCATGCTGTGATTCTCCTGTTAATGATGCTAGTGCTTAGATATTGGTGGGATGAAGCTCAGAGTTGATCTGCTTTATCCTCTTAAATTTTTACATACTGATTTTTCACATTTTGTTTTATAATAACTAATGGTTAGTCATCAATTTTGTGATTGGAGCAGGATGGTTGTGTATCAATCCTCAAGTTCGACTATGGCAAAGAGAAGCCAGCATCAGTGCAACGTGCATTATCTGTTCTTGAGATGGAGGTTGAGCAAATAAAGAAGGGAAACTATGATCACTTCATGCAGAAAGAAATTCATGAACAACCACATTCGTTAACTACAACCATGAGGGGAAGGCTCAGAGCCAATGATGTGGTCTTGGGTGGTCTCAAGGATCACCTGAAGACAATCAGGCACAGCAGAAGGATCATCTTCATTGGTTGTGGTACAAGTTATAATGCAGCTTTAGCTGCAAGACCATTTATGGAAGAGCTGTCTGGTAAGAATGGATTGATATGAGACTTTTCTTGATGGTCAGATAAATAATTACATAATTTTTATGCTGATTGATGTTTTATCTTAACAAAAAAAGGTATCCCTGTTACTTTGGAGCTTGCAAGTGACTTGCTGGACAGACAAGGTGTAATGTATAGAGAAGATACGGCAGTTTTTGTTAGTCAGTCTGGGGAAACTGCAGATACCCTACTTGCCCTTGAATATGCCTTAGAACATGGGGCATTGTGTGTTGGCATAACAATACTGTAGGTAGTACATTAGCCAGAAAAACACACTGCGGTGTTCACATAAATGCCGGGTGTGAGATAGGTGTTGCTAGCACGAAGGTGAGAACTGTTATCTACTTTTTTTCTTCCTGCTTTAATTATGTTATGCTCTGGCTTTATTCGTGTTCTCTTTATAATTCGTCAGGCATACACAAGTCAGATAGTAGTTATGGTCATGATGGCACTGGCTATTGGAGCCGACAAAATATCCACTCAGTCTAAAAGGGAGGCTATTATTAATTCTCTTCCTGACCTACCAAGTATGTGTTATTTGGAATGCTTCACATTGGGTAATTTGTAAATGTGCAGCATAGCTTTTAAGAGCATTTTGTTCTGAGAAAAATGATTCAGGGAAGTAGATATGGAGCTTTTCTTTTACCTCCTTTCCTTTTGCAGATAAAGTAAGTGAGGTCCTGAAACTGGATAATGAAATGAAAGATCTGGCTGAGTCATTAATAGAGGTGCAATCACTTCTTGTGTTCGGTAGAGGTTACAACTATGCCACTGCTTTAGAGGGTGCTTTGAAAGTGAAGGAAGTAGCACTCACCCATAGTGAAGGTATGCTTGCAGGTGAAATGAAACATGGCCCATTGGCACTAGTGGATGAGACTCTCCCCATCATTGTTATTGCCACACGCGATGCTTGTTTCAGGTCAGTGTCTTTCAATGTATGGAAGCCTTAGCTGGAAAGCATCTATTTTACTGAATATGGATCTGTTTATTTTTCAACAGCAAACAGCAGTCAGTAATTCAGCAGCTTCATGCACGTAAAGGTCGCTTGATTGTTATGTGCTCAAATGGAGATGCATCCTCTGTATGCCCTAGTGAATCTTGCAGAGTTATTGAGGTCCCTCAGGTTGCAGATTGCCTTCAACCAGTAATTAATATAGTTCCTTTGCAGGTAAGGAAGCGATGAACGATTCTTCTTTGATTTCTTTTTCGTTCTTAACAAATTTCATCTAATCACTGAATCTAGCCTGTCAGCTCATTTCCAGATATAAAAGATATTCATGTTACAAAGGCTATTTGCCTTGCTCCCATCATCAATTTGTTGAATTTAGATGAAAATGCTCTTTCTTCAGCTTACGTCAATCCCTCCATTATTGTTCCTGTCAAAACATAAAGTGGCCTTTCGAGAAAGCCAGTTTGTAAAAATTGGCACTTGATAGTTGATTCCATTAAGTACTTTTCGTAAGTAGGCCTGAATATTAAAGCAAATGAACGTTTGATATAGTCCAAACTGGTTGAACTAATTGTTCATGTTGTTTAATCCACTATATAACTATAAACAATAAGCACTGCTTAAACTATGGGGATCAGCAGAGCCTTGTGAATGTACTATTCACATTGTATGAAAATTTTAGCCGTTGGTTAGTGGCTGAACATGACTTTTTGGTCCCTATTTAACTTTATTACCTATTGTGACATCCATGACCCTTCCTTCCTTTTTAGGGCTTTATGATACACCCATTGATACAAGTCTTGCTCCATGAACTCTTAAACTGCTCTCTGCAGCTGCTTTTTTATTTTGTCCAATCAGTTGTGTTGCAGCCTTGAAATTCATGAAGTTAAAGAGACCAGTCAACCCTTTCCAGTGACCAGCTTCATACTATTCCCGATAGATTAAACCCATCTTTCTGCAGTCCAGATTAGCCTGCTGGTGCCTCGGTAAGTCTCATCCTGCATTCATTTGGTCCCTGAACTTGAAACCCGCAAGCTTTATGAGAAGGATTCCTAAACTTTGACTTTGGCCATCGTACCTCAAATTCTGATACTTTCATCTTCCATATTTTTTATTCTGAATCCCTTGTAAGGGTTTTGAACATCAGAGATCATTGCATATTGCTCAAAAGACTGCACCACCACATGATACATCATCTTAAATAGTTGTTTGATGGATAGAACAATGCCAATACTTGGTAACAAGGTTTGCTGAACTGGTATCGGAGGGCGTGCGGCCCGGTGACCAGTTCCGCATAGTAGAAGTCCATATCATACCATTTTGGGGCAAACTGAAACACGAGAGGCAGAGTGAGCGGGAAGACGGAGAAGGGGATATAGAGAAGGAGATGTGGGGGAGAGATCCTAGAGTATGTTCGGATGCTGGAGAGAGAGAGAGAGAGAGGACCTACTTTCTCAGTTTCGGCATTGAGAGAGTTTAGGCAAGGAGGAAAAGATCCTCCTCTAGAGGGAGCAAGGTGCAGGGGCGATCAGGAGCTTATATAGGCCAGATTGACCTGATGAGCTGAACTGTCCTGGGCTTGCATCAGTTCGGTTTGGTATGAGCTGAACTGCCCCATTCGGATTCGGATGGGTTCAGTATACCATGCTTCATAAATTTCTGCCATTCTTTTGCCTCTGAAGCTATCCATACTACTTGGACTTATTTATTTGACATGGTTGTTTTATCACTAGAAAAGTCTAGCTTCTTAATTTGTATTTTGTACATTATAGGATTTTAGTCCCCTATAATCACTTTTGGGTTTGACGCAAGGATTCATAATTAAGCTAGATACAAACCAGATGACTTAGTGAATTTAGTGGATTTTCCCAGACAGCATTTCTGGGAGTTAATACATTCATGATGATGTGCCCATGAACAATAGGCCACTTAAAATTTTCCGGACATTCTAGGTTCAATATCTGTTTCATTTGCCTTATCTTTCTCAGCCACATACTTTGTCTACATTTGCCAACATTTTTGATAGTCCAGGTTTTGCTTCATCTGAACGTTATGTTCCTCGCAATAATCACACTTTATTTGGTACTGTTGGTATGTGTGTGACTTTTGGTCAACCAGGGCCAGTTACTTTGGAGGTTAATAGTTTTTCAACAGGAAGTGTATGAGTTACACTCATTTATTTCTGCTCTTCATCTGCAGTTGCTAGCATATCATCTAACAGTTCTACGAGGCTATGATGTGGATCAACCAAGGAATCTTGCAAAGAGTGTGACGACACAATGAAACAAGCCTGATTCTTTGTGCAAATTCTTTTAACTCTGAGGAGACTTGATCATAGTCAGGATTTCAATTCTTTGTAGTTCACCGTGTAGTCTGTTTCCCCAATATGTTACTCCTATGTAGTAACATACTGGGATGCATACAATCAGTTCCCTGGCTGTATAAGTTGTCACTTCTGTTACTAACTTCTGGAGTGCAAATTTGTAAGAAAAGATGCATTGATGTTGGTGATTCAGCAAAGACCGAATTCAGTTTTGCTAGTAAGTATCTTTTTAGTATTAATTATTTATTTACAGTTTGTCTTTGTCCTCTCATAACCCTTAATTTACACACTGAACTCCATTATCTTTCAGTTACTCTATCGGGCAGAATGTGTGATCCAGTGCAGAACCAGTCTAATTGCTGCTGGGCAAGGGATACTACCAGGGTTCACACTTATGACTCATTTCCTGCATGCAGAATAATAGGGAATTGACTTCAAGTTTACACCTCAACACACGTGGATATGCTTTAGTGAAGGAGGTGCTAATGGATGGTGGTATGGCCCCATTTATTAGTGATAAATCTCAAATCTTGGCTTTTGAGGATTGCTATTTATCTTGTTTTTTGAAATCCTTCGCATCAATGGAACATATCTTTCCATGGTAACAAGGAATAACTGCTGCCATGGAGGTACCCCATGATCTCTTCCCTGGAAAAGCCCCACAATGATCCAGTTCAGTTTGGAGCTAATGCTTGGAGTTTCCAGCATTGCATATCAGATCATCCTGGCACTCAAGTTTATCATTCTGCAGTATATGCTAATGGAGCCAATTAGTTCACAACACTGCAAAATACAGGGTTTACGGCTGGCTCTTTAACTTCTTGTGGGGGCCGTCTCACATCGAATCTTGTGCAACAAACCATGACATGGTTTCAGATAGGGGTGTTGATAAATGGTCCTAATCTTTTTCAAATTGACAGCACAATCATTTTCATTTATTTTATAGAATCAGTTATTTTTAATTTTTCTGGCCAAATTATTCATACCCTTGTCAACATAGATAATGTATACTAGCAGAGCCCTGCGTGCAGCGGGTTTGATTAAAAATTAAGAGGGAATAGTTATAATAATTTGAAATATATTATTTTTGATCAAAATTCATATATCATGCAGTTCTATTTTTGAATACTTACATAAGTTTCAGCTTATTTCAAAGATTTCTTTTGCACTTGTACTGAAAAGTAGAAATATTTTTGGTCAATATATTGTTCAATTGATAGTATATTTAAATAAAGCAATGTTATAATTGCAGTATAAACAAAAGAAGTCGTAAATTACAAATTACCTGATACGAACTCCTTTTCCAGGTGGTGATTCTGGTGTTTCTCTATGTACCCAATTAAATTAGTTTTTAAAAAATTATAAATAACTGATAAAATATATCGAATAAAGATTGTTATTGAATTGCACTAAGCAATGACCTCTTGTTGCAAAATTTTCAAAAAAAAAAAATCAAAGCCATCTCTGCAATTTTGATAAATTATAAGTTCAGTAATTTAATAGTAGGTTAGAATAATTTTTTTAATGATTAAAATTTAATAGTAGGTCAGAATAATTTTTTTTAATGATTAATATTACTCTAACTGAAAAAGAACATATATATTTGAATATCATTCCATAACTTGTAAAACAATAATAAATATAATAACAATTTTTTCTTTATAGATGAAGAACAAATTAATTAATCTATTTGCAAATAAAAAGTTAATTTATACTTGGACTTAACAAACCCTGTAGTAATAATCAGTACAATATAACAATTGACATTTTCCTGAAAAACAAAAATTTACAATTATTTTATAAAGTAAAAAAATAATAAGTAGATAAAGATATATAAAACTCATTAATTTTTAAATTTTAAATTTCCCTAAGGAGAAAAATGCATCCAAAATTACATATTTTTATTTATTATAAAAATTATGAAAAATATTTTTTAAAAGGCATTGTGACAGTTTTTCTATTTTTCAATTAAAAAATTTTTTTTCTTCTACCTTAGAAAATAGATACTAACAAATTCTACATATTCGGTCCCTATACTTTTTCTATGTAGTCACATAATATAGAAATATTATGTGTGTGTCCTCGTAAATAACTTATATAAATTATGAGCATGGAACCTATAATTCTCTCTATGCGATTAAGAAAATCTAAACCTCATCCTTTTTCTATTTCTCTTCTTCCCCTTGCCGTCAGTTCCTCACCTTACCCCATTACCACCTCCTTTCTTCATCCTGCCATCAGTTCTTTATCCTACTCCGTCTTTTTCCACCTCTCGTTCAGCCTCTATTTCACTATTTTCTTCTTTCTTTTATGCAGTCATAAAAAAGTCTCCAAACTCCTTCTCTATGTTTCTACATTGCCACCACACTTCCTCTCTAACAGGTGTTTAGGTCGATGCTAGAGTTCATCCCATCTTCTTAGTCACCAGAGCTCGAGTTGATAAGGGAGTTCATCCCATATTCTTCTCTCTAAAGGTACTCTCTCACTACTTTCTTCTTGATCTTATTTTTTTCTCTCTCTACAACCTATTACTCACTATCTTCTCTTGTTTTGGTATTTTTTTTACTCTTTTTTTCTTCTTTATGGGATCTTTCACCATCTTCCTTTTTTTATGCTTTTTTACTCCTTTTCTCGATTTATACCTCTCTACCCAATCTTTTTTTTTCTTCCATTATTTTTTCATCTCATCTAACCCGACAATCCTAACCCTATCTTTTCCATGATCTATTCCTCTTTCTTTTGCCTTCTTCTTCCTCACACCCCACTCCACAACCCTAACCCTATCTACAACCTAACCCTAATCCCCAACCTAATCTAACTCTCTACCTATCCTTCTTTTTCTCCTACCATTTGTTTTCATCTCATCTAACTCGACAATCCTAACTCTATCTTTTCCATGATCTATTCTTTTTTCCTACCTTCTTCTTCCTCACACCCTATTCTGCAACCCTAACCCTATCTACAAGCCCTAATCCAAATCCCCAACCTAATCTTAACCCTAATTGTCTTCTAATCCGAATTTTTAAATCTAATATAAATTCTAATTCAAATAATCTTAACCCTAAGACAAACACCTACTTTAATAACTCTAATTCTAACTCCATAATCTAAGCCCTAACCCTAACCCAAATACAAACCTAAACCCTAACCAAACCACAATTGTAACTCGAACCCAAACCCAACCTAAATTTAAACCTAAACCTAAATCTCAATTATATTTCTAACCCAAATCTAACCCGAACCTGACCCTAACCTAAAACCTAACCTAAATGTCAATCTAACCTAACCGTAACCCAAATCTTAACCTAAATCTTTAACCCTAATCGAACCACAATTATAACCCTAACCCAAACCCAACCCAAATTCAAACCCAAACCTAAATCTCAATCCTATTTCTAATCCAAACCCAACCCCAACCCAAATCTTAACTTAAATCCGAACTCTATTTCTGGCCCAAACCCAAACCCAAACCAAATATGAATTTGACCTAACCCTAGCCCAAGCCAAATCCAAACCTAAATGCAAACTCTAACCTACATTCCTATTTGACCTAATCCAAACCCAAACCCTAACCTAAATTTGAATCCTATTTCTAACCCAAACCTAACTCAAACTTAACTCAAACCCAAACCCCAACTTGAATGTGGATCTGACCCAACCCAAACCCAAACCTAATTTAAATATAACCAAACTCAAATTGGACCCTAACCCTAACCGAACCAACCCACATCCGTGACCCATTAACCCAACTATCTACAACCTAATAACCCTACTCGCCAACCTGATTATCTAGATCCTATAAATCCGCTAGCTTGATATCAAATAACTTACCTCCGCAAACTTATTAACCCAGAATCCAATAATTTAAATCTTTCAACCCGTTAACCTAAATCTATTTGCCTGATCCGACAATCCTTATTCACCGATCTTTCGATTTCAACATCGGAAACTATCCCTATTCTCTTTTTTCCTCCTCTTCCTCTCGATTTTAATACTGGAAGGCTGCTGAATCTTAGCAACAATTATGCCGTAATCTTTTTTTTTTCTTCTTTTAATTTCAATAATAAAAGCTGTTGAATCTTAGCAATAACCATGTAGTATCTTTTTTTCTTTGTTTTTGTGCACATTGTGCAGGGTGGCCAAAACACTGTAGGAACCTATTGTCCCTCCCTCCCTCAAATGATATTCTTAAATTAATGAGTGGAAGGCTATTTACAATGAGATAGCAACCCTCTTGCATCCATGATGAGAAACCAATATGGTTTCTAATATGATGGCCTAAAAAATTCAAAACTCAATGGTTTTCAACTAAAGTAATGAGGTGATGGGAAAAAGATCAAATATTAAAAAGGAAGGAAAATGGAAAGCTCACCTTTCCCTACATAGTTCCCACCTTTTCTTCTCAGTTCTCAGCTATCTAACTTCAATTCTTCTAACCACTTCTTATGTAAATTGATCAAATAGCCAAAAACAGCAATCAGGAGAAAGAAAAAAATTAATTAAAAAAAATCATGCTATCCTTACCTTTCCCCTTGAGTTCTCCCAATGCTGCTTTTTTTCATTGTTTTGAAGCATCCTCTATAATATTCAATATATATATATCATCATACAACAGAAAGAGGGAAAAATGACACAGATTTGACAATCCATTTCATCCCTCTCTCCTTTTGTTTCCCTTTCAAAATCCTACTTCATTAAAAGGCTTCAAAATTTCTTTCTTCATCATTCTTCCTCCTAATTAAGAGATAAGGCACTGTGTCCTTTCCAACTCCATGTGGATTTTTTCTTCTTTTTCTATTTGAGTTCTCTTCCTATCCTCACAAGCAAATACAAGAGATGCAATTGAATCATGACGTAGCAATGTCAGGAGAAAAGATGCAGATATGACAGTATGAGATAGCAAAAAAAAAATTTCTCTCTTTTGCCTCAATGACATTAATTCGGCTGTCTATTCTGTATCCTTTTTTTCTCCCGTTGAGTCCTCTCATACAATATAAATGAATATCTTTTTTTTGTTAATAATTTTTATTTTTTATCTTTTTTTAACTGCCTCTCTCATTTGCCTCAACGGCATTAATTTGGCCATCCACTCTATATCCTTTTTTATCTTTCTCTCCTTCTGAGTTCTCTCACATTGTGTAAAATAAAATATCTTTTCTCTCTATTAATAATTTTTATCTATTTTTATTGTCTCTCTTTTCAACACTGTGGAAAGGAGAGTTTAGGGCCCAGAAATGCGACACATGTCCAATCCAAGATGATGATGCATGTCACCATGGGAGAGCTCTGAACTCTCGTATAAGATAGACATTGATCAAATTTTACCGTCTAGAATATCTATCTTTGAAATATGCATGTGTCGATGAATGTATGCACTAGTTATATAAAATATGTGCATCATATTTATAATGCGCCAATTTATCAAAGTGTGTGCACAATGGATGGTCTACCTACTTATTTACATGCACCAAATGCAACTAATAATTTTAAATACATTAGTAAATATATTAGACATTAACATGTGCATTGATTAGCATAAATGTATGTCCTACATAAATATGCACAACTATATGAATGACATAATATGGGCTCGAAGGCAATTTGGTTAGGAAAATCGAAAAAACAACCAATAGTTCAAAAAAAAAATCATTTTATAAATAGGAAAGTACAAGTGATCAATTATGCAAAGTACTTTTCATGTAACATACACATACAAATTACATTTCAAAATAAAACATTTCTTCTATCAAAAAGAATAAAATAAAATATTTTAATGACTCAAAAGACATTCAAGTTACGTTAATTACTGAAACTTTCTTGCATAATCATTGAGTTCCCTGAGCTGCCTACGAGCATGGAGTTACATGGCTGCATCTCTGCAACTAATAATTTTATGACCCTTAGCCAACAAAAAAGGCATCAACTTTATATTTTGCAAATGCAATCAAGTTTCAATTTCCTCCATATCTGCAGTAGTTGGTTCTTTTTTCTCCTTGATTTTCTTTTCTCTATTGCTTCTCTTCTGTGAATTCAGAATCTATTGTGATATTTCAAATTTCAAATCTTATCTATTTATGATCTTGTGTATATATGACTATAACTTATTAGAAGTGATTAGGTTAATAATTTATTTAGAAAATTAAATTAGCTTTTTTATTCAATTATTTGATTTTAGGATTGATTTTAGAGTTAATGGTTTGTATCCCATATATATATATATATATCAAACATCTTGTACACATTTCATATGAACGAACAAGATTTTACATGGTATCAGAATCATTGTGAAATTTGAATCTAGTTCACCATCTCGCCCAAACATGGATTCAGCCTCTCCCTATTACCTCCACCAATTTCGATAATCTAGGTACTGTTTGGTTTCTTATTCACTCACTGAAGAAAATTATTCCACTTGGGTTCATGCCATGACTAATGCACTTCGTGCAAAAAATAAACTATGTTTTGTTGATGGGAGCTTGCCGAAGCTAGAGGCAAATACGACTCCATGGTTATGTCCTAGCTGTTTAATTCTTTGGCCAAGAATTACATGCTGATCGATTTTTTCAAGAGAATGCTCCTCGGATTCATCATCTCCATCGGGAACTGAGGTTATTATCTCAGGAAGGTCTCTCTGTTTCCTCTTATTTTATAAAGTTAAAATCTTTATGGGATGAATTGATTACATATGTCTCTATCCCAAAGGTTCATGTGGTGCAGCAAAAGAGTTTGTACAGGAATGTAAAAAAAAAAAATACACTAATTTTTATAAGACATGGCGACTCCTTCAGTTTCATTAGATCACAGATCCTCAATCAAGAGCCTTTGCCTAATCTGAGTTGAATTTATGCCTTGATTTGTTAGGATGAGAAATAGCAGGCCCTTCATGCTACTCATCAAACAAATATTGAAGCTGCTGCCCTGCATGTGCGAGGCAACAATTCTTTGGCTTCTTCTAATATGGTTCCTTCTACACAGAATAAGGACAAGAACGAATCATCTGTGTGCATTGTCAAAAATCAGGACATGATATATCTCATTGTTATAAACTTAAGCTTCCTATCTTATTGGCAAGTTAAGAAGTCCCAGCAGATAAAGAGTGGCATGCCTTCATCGAACCATGGTTCTAGAGTTTCTACTGCTCATCATGCCCAAGCCGCAGGGGTTCTTTCCACTTTCTGGCTTATCTGTAGATCAGTACCAGCAACTTCTTTCTCTTCTAAACAATGATAAAATACTGGTGAATGAAAGTGTGGCTGGTAACGTTTCTTTTGTTCCGACACTTATTGATTGGGTTTTAGATACTAGAGCCTTTAATCATATGACTTCGAGTCATTCATCTTTGCCATCTTCGTCTAATTTTTTTTGTTTAGTTGTCAAATGAGACACAATTATCGATTTATATATTGAGAATATCTCTCTTAGTACCGACATTATATTGCATGATATTCTTCGCATTCCTAATTTTTAATGTAATTTGATTTCTATTCAAAAGCTTACCCATGACGCCAATTATTTTGTAACTTTTTTGCCAACTTTTTATGCCATTCAGGATCAAGTATCTAGGAGGCCGATTGAACTGGGTGACACACGACATGGAGTTCATTACCTTCATTTGGTGGCTGCTTCTCTTGTTTTATCAGTTTGTCACACCACCAGTATAATTTTGTGGCATCAATATCTTGATCATGCTTCTTTTCATAGTTTATCTCAGTTTTTTCATTCATCTTTAATTCCTAATAATGTTATTGCATGTGATATTTGTCACCGATCAAACAAATACGTGTTCAGTTTCCATTAAATCGAAATAATGTAAGTACTCCTTTTCTTTAGTACACTGTGATGTGTGGGGGCAATGCCCAACTGCTTTTTGTCAGGTGCTCATTATTTTTAACTATTATTGATGACTTTAGTCATGCTACTTAATTTTTTTATTAAAATATAATTATGATGTTTAGCATTATTTTACTCATTTTCATGCTATGGTTCGCACTCAATTTAATATTTCTATTCAAAATGTGCGCATGAATAATGGCACCAAGTTTACATCTTTTCTAATTCAAAATTTTTGTTCACAATACAGCATTATTCATCAAACTTCATGTGTTGACATACCTCAACAAAATGGTTGTGTGGAACATAAGCATCATCACCTTTTAGAAGTTACTCGAGTACTTCATTTTCATGGTGGCCTTCCTATTCATTTTTAGGACGAATGTGTGATTACCGCCACCCTCTTAATTAACTACACACCTCTTAGTGTTTTATCTGAAAAGATACCTTATGAGCTCTTATTTTCCATCATTCCTTATGACTATTTTCGAATCTTTCGTTGCCTTTCCTATGCTCGAATTCATGATCAGCCTCGTACCAAATCTGATGCTCGAGCTGTTAAATATATTTTTATGGGTTACCCTCATGGTAAGAAAGGCTGGCAGGTTTATAACTTGGCTACTCATCATATTTATATTTCACAAGATGTTATTTTTGAGTCTATTTTTTCTTTTCGGATGGCTCCATGGGTGTTATTGTGAATAGTTTATCTTCCCCAGTTATACCTAACATGGTCGAAGATGATGATATTTTCTGCATACCCATATCACCCTCTCTGATTTTCAGTCCCACATGTGATGCCTTGGCTCATGACCATGATTCTACTGTCGATATGAATCTGATAGCTCCAATTCTTCTTTTCCAGTTGTTGACTCCACATCCTCCACACATAATCAGCCTCTAATTGCTCTCTCCATAAGGCCTAAGTGTGTTACTTGTCCCCATTATATCTATAAATTACATTTGCCAATCTTTAGATGACACTTCATATCAGCTCCCACCAATGCTGCTTCTTTAGGTACTAATCATCCTCTTTCTCATTTTATTTATATCATCATTTTCTACCACTCATCGTACTTTCTTAGTAGCTCTTTGTTCTCATAAGGAATCTAAAACCTATTTTCACATAGTTCAACATGCACATTGGCATGATGCAATAGCCAAAGAGCTTGCTGCTCTTGAGACTAATCGCACTTGGGTTGTTACTTCTCTACCCCCTGGGAAATGGTCTATCACTTGCAAGTGGGTGTATAAAATCAAGTTTAATCTGGATAGTTCGATTGAACGGTACAAAGCTCATCTTGTAGCCCAAAGCTTTACTCAAATGGAGGGTTAGGATTTTCATCAGACATTTACTCCTGTGGCCAAGTCGGTCACTATTCGGTGTTTATTGGCTGTTGCAGCAGTGAAAGGTTGGGAACTTCACGAACTTGATGTTAACAATATTTTTTTACATGGAGATCTAAAGAAGAAATTTATATGACTCTTTCTCCTGGATATAAGTCTGCACAGCCAAGGATGGTTTGTTGGCTTCATAAATCTTTATATGGCTTATGTCAGGCATCTCGTCATGGTTTGAGAAATTCTCAGGTGCTATTCAATGGTATGGTTTCATCTCATCACCTAATTATCCTTCTCCCTTTACTTATACATGTGGTCATATTTTTCTTGTTATCTTGACATATGTGGATGATCTCATTTTGGCGGGCAATGACTCCACAAATTGTGCTACTTTCAAAGCTTATCTTGATCGTTGTTTTAGTATCAAAGATCTAGGCTCACTCAAATATTCTTGGATATTGAGATAGCTTGGTCTTCTTCTGACATTTTCTCTCTCAAAGGAAATATACTCTTGATATTTAATAGAACATGGGATGCTTGGAGCTAAGCCTTTTGATTTTCTATGGTTCAACAGCATCATCTTCCAGTGACTCGAGTGATCCTATTCCAGATCCTGCGCAATATCGTCGCATTATTGGGCATCTAATTTATTTAACTATCACTCGACCAGACATCACCTATTCAATATATATCTTAAGTCAGTTTTTATAGGACTCTCGCTAGGATCATCTTGATGCTGCTATGCATTTGCTCCGTTATTTGAAGGATTTTTCAAGTCAGGATATTCTATTTTCTACAGATAGTGATCTCACTTTACGTACTTATTGTGACTTTGATTGGACGGCCTATCCCATGACTAAGCGATCAATTACTCATTACTTTACCATATTGGGCTCTTCTCCTATATCTTGAAAACTAAGAAACATAGTACTATCTCTCACTCTTCGGCTAAAGCCGAGTATTGTGCCATGACAGGCATAGCTAATGAACTTGTTTGGCTCAAATATTTGATAAGTTATCTTAGTATTTCCTTCCCATTGCCCATCTCACTATAACGTGATAATCAAGCTGTGCTTTACATTGCTACCAATATTATTTTCATGGAAGAACTAAGTATATTGAGGTGGAATGCCATTTTATCTAAAATTTGATTAAACAGAGCCTTCTCTCTCTAGCTCACATTTCTACTTCAATACAACCAGCTGATTTGTTTATCAAAGCCTTGGGTCGATGCCAATTTCAGCACTTACTCTCCAAGTTGGGCATTGATGACTTTCACGCTCCAACTTAAGGAGCCTATTATGATATTTCAAATTTCAAATCTTATTTATTATGATCTTATGTATATATGGCCGTAACTTATTAGGATTGGTTAGGTCAACAATTTGTTTAGGAAAATTAGATTATTTTCCTTATTCAATTACTTGATTTTAAGATCAATGATTTGTATCCCATGTATATATATATCAAACACCTTGTACACATTTCATATGAATGAACAAAATTTTACAGAATCACACAACGAAGATAAATAATTGTGCAATGGAGTTTGAGAAGAAGTTCTTAAGTTTCAGCCATTTACATTCATTGATCTCTCTCTTTTTCTTAAAGCATTTCAGAAACTGAATAAATAATGGAAGCAATTTTCTTCATTAACGAGATTCATTCACAATCCTACGAGAATATGTTATGACACATGTTTCATGGTTACAAAAAAAAAAAGAAACAAGAAAGTAATAAACCTACGAAGCACAGCTCTACAAGATTGTTTCACAGTTATATTGAAGATGAGAGGCTGGTTAGCAAACTCAAATTTTCCTCATCCTTGATGTCATCGATGTCAAAATCATCCCTTCCCATATCTAACTCCTGCATTCTTTTTTCTTTCTTTCCGTCCTTCTTCTTCCTCTTCTTCCTCTTTTTTTGAGGGTGTCTAAGTTCTGCATTCATTTTCTTTAGTCAGCGCTTTCGATACGTATTTTTAGTACGGCTTAAGAAGCAGAGCGAGCATTTTGAAAGACTATAACCTCAAGCTCCAGAGTTTGAAAAGGAACAGGATTTGAAGAAAAGTTGTTACTTTGCCCACAACAAACAATTCAAAAACAATTATTGAAAGAAGTAAATTTGGAATTCTCCTATTGGTGCCGACTGATTCCAAGGACTGCAATCTTTTTTGATTCCAAGGACTGCAATCTTACAATTTACAGAGGGAAACATATTGCAGCGCTTTTATGTGGTTCATAAAATTCATATAGATTAACAACATGCATAGTTTTTATAGCTCAATCTACAGAGATTTGTTGTGGATAGTTGCAATCAAAGATAAAACTAGTATTTCTCCATATCCAAATTGGCTTATAATATCAATAATGTGAACGATTTGTGAGAACCAACATGTTGAAAAGGTTTGAAACAGACATGTGTTCAAATAACTTGAACTTGATGGAAGCCTTTTTTTGTTTGATACGATATTTATCATCATCATATTATTCTCATGAATCCTCAAGGCCTAACTGAGCTCATTGGACTGGAAAAACTCAAAATTCTTTAAGATTCTAGGCACCAGAAGACCTTCATGCTTTCCAACGACAATAAGGCAAAACCCTTCCGAGCAGTTTGGAAAAATAGAAGCTTTGTCTTGCGGACAACATTATGGAAGTTCAAAGTGACTCCCTAGTAATAATCTGTAGTCAATTCTGAATTTCGACATGCGACCTTGATGACCAACAAGATGCAAAGCATTTGGCACAAAATTAAGGACCTCGCAAATGTAGTTGGTTTAAGACTCCACATAAACAAGTATGACGATATGTCTTAATTAATTCAATGGGCAACAGAATTGATATCAGCAGTTAGTTCTTTTTCTTTTCTATATCCATTTTGGCATATCATTCATAACTTCTATGATTCTGTATCTAGATATGTCTCGGAAATGGCAAAGACAATCTATCTGGAACTTAAATTCCATGTCATCGAAGTCCTTGCTAGCTTCCTCTGTTAAAAAGAGAGATCAAATCACAGGATCAGTGAAGCAGAATAAGATATAAAATAGGAGCAATGAACCAACATCATCTTTCATCTCTACGATTCAGTTCGTCTTTATCAATCCATTTGACCTAGTCCATTCTTAGGGGTCTAGATAATACCTTCGAGCTAGTCTTTTTTGAGAGAGATCCTGAGTTGTTACACTTCGAGAACAAAATTCTACTTTTAGATGGTTTATTTGGATGCTCTGTGGTAAGAACAAGTATAACATTTCTTTTGAATACTTTTGCAAGATTTTAGATGCATGATATATGCTTCTATTGTGCAACAGTCATAGATAATGAGTTCACAAGAGAAGTTTGCTAAAGCAAGCAAAAGAGTTTGGCACCAACTGAAAGAAGATATTCATCACATGTACATGGATTAGACAATCTTCTACAATCATATGCATGTTATTTCCTTGTCATGATGCCATATACAAGTAGATAAGGTGGTTTCACAAGGTCAACGAGGCAGATAGATTGGACGCCTGTATTGTCCTCCACTGTTGATCAAACAGCAAGCTTTTCTGCCAGGTGAGGCATTTGCGAAGATACAAAAAGATCCTCCTAGATTAGCGATAAATTCTGTCTGCGAGCTTGATCTTACTATTCTTTGGACCAACGCATTACATCCAACACATTTTTAAATACTTAACACAGGACTAACCCAATGACAGCCATAAACAGACCTAAGTTACCTAGAGATACACATTGGGCTGATCTGGTATTATCCTAATTTTTAGCCCGATAACACTGGTCTGAGATTGGGCCAGTTGTTCTTGTATAATATAAATGCATATCAGATATCATATCAAATATGTGGTGCAAATGAATCTAAAACTAATCTAGATGTAAACACTGATTGTTTTTTTTTTTTTTTACTTTAAAATGTATTCCAAAAACCATGAATGAAAAGAGGGATAAGAATACTCTCCAATTGTCCTATTTGTTACCTTGGGCCAGCTTAATTCTAGCAGATCTTAATTGTATCTCATTGGGCTTGGCTTCTGCAAGCTTTGAATTAGCGAAGGCTGAGCCCAAGAGCATGAGCCAGTCGAGGTACCCATCTCCTTATAAGCTGCATGAATTAATATTGGGAACTCTAGACACTTCAACTAATTTGGTGGACACCTGCACTAGTATTTAATTTTCTTTTGCTGTGTAAGTAGAGTATATATCATCCTTTCAAAGGGACAGAGGAAACCAGTAATTTATTCATCTACTTGGTTTCTTTTATTTTTATATTTATCTCATTATCTCATATACATCAAATAACATATGTAGCTCCATACAAATACAGCACATGAAAGGCCTGATGAAAACCAATTATGAAGGATATACATATGCACCAACAAAGTAGGCTGAGTCTGGGACTGAAGGGTCTAGGAAAAAGAAGGGGACATGACAGCCTACAGTAGTTCCATGGTTAAAAGGTAATGCTCTCTGTGTCTCTATTTAAAGGTCTAGAGGAATAATTTGCAGAAGATAAAAGGGACCACATCATGAAAAGGAGTATGTTAACAATCTTTTGAAGAGTAAGCTAGCTAAAGGTGCTCATGAAAGAATGAGATGCATCTAATTCTTTAGCATCTCTGTTCACATATAAAGTTTCAACAAGCGGTTTAAGGTTAGAACTTAGCTGCAGAGTTATTTTGACACAGTCAATCGACAATAAATCAAATCAATAGGTCAACTTTTGGAAAGAGAAAACATAATAAAGTAGGCAAGAAAAAAGCACAAAGTAGATAGATATACTGCAGACTTGCATAATGCTATTAAACATTATAGGTGAAATTACAGATCCAAATTAATTGTTTGGCTCTCTGACTTATACAGTGCAAGTAGTCCACAAGTACAAAGCCAACCTTATTTTCTTCAATCCTTTCATTCTCTTCATCTCCTTTTTTTTCCTTACTGTCATTTCATATTGCATATCTGGAGCCTGCCTGAGCAAGTGATAAATCAAATGAGGTGATAGAATGTGGAGAAATTGCAACAACCATCTGTGTTCCTGCATTAGATAACGAAGTCTGTACTGGCACCACCTACATTATTCAACAGACAGATCAACAAACACAA
Organism: Elaeis oleifera; assembly: GCA_000441515.1. Taxonomy (NCBI): domain Eukaryota; kingdom Viridiplantae; phylum Streptophyta; class Magnoliopsida; order Arecales; family Arecaceae; genus Elaeis; species Elaeis oleifera. Next base: position 424,404 of record KE504776.1, on the reverse strand, counting down.
CATACTGTGTTAGGGGAGCCCACCAAACTTAAAATCAGACAAGCATAAGCTACATTAGTTAGGCATATATAACAGTAAAAACTGACTAAAAATGCATGAGAAGTGATAAACTGAATATTTGTTGCATGAAGCCTTGACTGCATTTGATCTCTTTTTTCGCTTTTAGCGCTTCTTTTTCCCTTAATTTGTCCCCTTTTTGGTGATCCACAAAATATACAAGGAATGCATATTTAAATTCTTGCATGTCCACTCTGATGTGTAGGACCAAACTTTACATATGCACAGGCACCAGGAAAAAATTCTACCAAGTCTAGTGAAACTGTTATATTGATGACTTATTTACATAAAATTTGTCAATATGTGCATTTTTTTGCATCTATGCTCACATCTTTTCCTTTTTTCCCTGGCAAGATGCATTCATGATGAATACGGGAGAAAGAATTCTACCACTGTACCTTCTTTGGTTCTGTGAAGGAATTTTCATCCATCAAATTAGTGGATGTAAGTATGGTTTTGTTGATCCAACTGAGTTGACAGCATTTTGTAATCCAGTCACAGAGATATTCATATTCACGGTAGCGTTCCCAAAGTTGACAATCTGCACAAAAAGTTTGATCAGGAATCAGATTAAAAGTAATTAGCATACTTTGCAATCTAATGAGCGAAGATTTTGGACTTTGTGTGGGGACGATACACGTATAGACACACACATATGCACGCACGCATGCACACACACAAAGAGAGTGAGATAGATAGATAGAGAGAGAGAGAGAGAGAGAGATGATTCAATAACAATTGGGGCGTGTGTTGGTTCATGACTGATTTCAAGTGAAATAGTGAAAAAATTATTTGAGAGGTCCGGCAGAAGTTGGATATTTTCCTTGCTCCATTTTCACTTCGACAAATAAATGGAAGTAAATTTTATTGGTTTAAGCATTATCTGACTAGCATAGGATCTACAAAGTACTGTAGGAGGCCCTAAAAGCTTCAACAGCCTACTCCATTTTATATGAAGTGAGCAGTAAACGGTTTTCAGCAATCTGCCTGACAAAGTAGCCCTGAGTATAAGCAGGGAAAAAAAATTGTGTTGCTTGCCTTCCTAAACAGTAGATAATCAACAGAAATAAGTTGGGCATATTACAAGAGAATGAAGGTAAACTACCACACTGTCCCAATTGATTCATTACAGGTATCTATCAAAATATATATATTAAAAGAAGAAATAAAGAACCAAGCGATGTTAACAAGAATTTTACAGAGAGTAGACAGAGATCAAATCGACCTTTATTTTAAGTAACTGCTTTCGTCTTCCAAACTCTGCCAAGTAATTGCAGAAGCAACCAATGAATTGGAGGCATTGGCCTTAATTGTGGTAGGATGATAGGTTGCACCACTTGATTCCTTGAAAAAGTGTTGCATCCAATAGCTAGGAGTTCCATACTGCTGCCATGAGTTGAAAACAATAGCATCTGGGTTCCACCTATGCAGTGTAATTACAAACCATAACCGCAATTACAGAGAGAAAGAAAGGAGCGCAGACTGAAGGCTGAGCATGGGCATGCAAGTAGAATTATTGACTGAATAAGATACCATAGTTGAATCTGAAAAGGGACTGGGATTTTGTTCCAGTTCCAATTGCATGCACTTTTTCCATCTATATGCCATGTGGCAAAATGAATACTTACCATGTATTCACTCAACCAGGAAATTTAATTAATGATTACATATAAAATAAACACAATGTAACCATAGGAGAAAATGGCTTTCCATAAATAGAAACACTGACCTGCGATCATTGGCATTCACAAAAAGTGGTGCATAACTTGCCATTTCAACAACATCACTGCATGAGAAGGAAGAATGAAGGCCATCTTATCAAACACCATGACTTGGAAGAGCAGCTTTTGTTGATTGTCCACAATTCACAAGCTTAAATTCAGTAATATGTAAGAATATTAGCATTACCAACCAGATCTTCAGTTTTAGTGAAAAGCATGTTTCATTAGTATTCATGGCTCACAAGTTAAAATGGAGCACATTCTAACATAGCCTGCATGGATATTCCATAATCACCACATATCACATAACCAACAAACTCCCATCTATTTGGTATCAGGCTTGGGAAACCATCGCCATTCAGTGTCATAAACATAAGCTTGCTCAGATGAATGATATGCACCAAAAGCAAATGACATGAACATGTGAAAGAAATATAGGAAACATTCATTTCTACTAGCAGATAAAATTTACATCTGATGTATCAAATTAATAAAGAATACCTTATCATCTTTATAAAGATCTGGGTTTCTGAAGAAATTGAGAATGTCTTCTCAAGTAAATAAGGTTAAATTTATTACATGAACCATAAGTTTCATATGTTCCTGATGTGTTAGATACATTTACAAGTGGATTAAACTTTTGAATGGAACATCAACTGATCAAAATATTTTCAGAATATCAGGTATTATGTCTTGATAGAAAGTTAAATGGACCAGAAAAACATCACAAGGAGGAAGTTGACACCTTGTGATGCATTCTTCCAAACAAACTTTAGGCACATGGGGGGATGGATAAACAGACCTATTTCTTTCCAATCCAATGAGGAATCCAGCTTCCGCTACAGCAGCTAAAAGGCTTCCTCTGCCAGCATCTGATCCAGTCACAGCATACTCACTAACGAAAGCCTGGATTGCATCATAGAATGATTAACATAGACACCTATCTTCATCTACAGAAATATGTGTGACTCAAAAGATATTGAATGTAACTCAGATCAAATCTGTCTCAAAATTCAATATCAGATACCTTGGGGCCAGTACGTGATGTGCCATCAAATTTTCTATTTGTTGAAAACATATTGCTAGCAGAGGTATAAATCTATCCAAGAAACAACATCGTTAGTGAAATTACATGACTTAGCAGCAATTACAGTGATCATGCTACAAACAAAATGAAACTGGATGATTTGCTGGGAAAAAACATTCACATATTCTTACATGAAAGTCATATAAGTCAGCAGGATGATCCAATTTTGTAGATGACCCATCACAATTCGAAATAATCTTAATGTCTGGATAGGCAGCTTTTATTGCATAGTAAAACTTGAGGTAGTTCCTATCCAATAATGAATAAGGATAATTGTCAGCTATCTATTTATTCTTATTGCGCCTCAACCATTTAATATTATAGTACAAAATGTAACAGAGACTTTCATCCCAACTACAACTCCAAAATAATATCTGCAGTGAATTATATCAAAATCTAACTTTTAAGCGAACAAAAATGAAAGCATTGTATTGGTCATGAAATCAAATCCACATCCATCTCTAAGAAATTTTGAGGTATCACTGATTTGTTTATCTTTAATAATTCATACAAAGTAATTATCTTTAACAGTTTTCTTATTGGGGAGAACTTTAAATGTAAACATGCCTAATCCAACCATCCATTTTCCTGATCTTCATGTAGGTTGATAGAAGAGCAGACAAAAAGATAAACAAATGCAGTATATCCAAAGACCCATAAAAGAAGATAAAATCTAGATATTGGTAAAGTTGTAAACACATGAAAAGTTTAAGAATATTAGTCAGCATTACTCCAAAATCAGGACATAGATGTGGAGACATGTATCTTTGGTTATGCATTGATGCAGTTAGATTTGGAATGGTAAGACAAGAACTTTGATCTTTAGGTAGCTTCACAAACTAGAACATTTTATTCATCTTTGCTGGTTAGAAAAGCATGAAGCTGTACAGATATCATGAAGCAGGTTGTGATGAATAACATCGACACAATGAAGCAGCATATCTGAGTGTTACAAGTGAACAATGCAGATATCTAGTACAAGAATTTGCAATAAAAGTAGAGTGCAGAGAGAAGAATCATAAACATATATGATTTGTTCCATTAACAAGAACACTGCAACCTGAAGTTGTCAGAAACCAAAAGTCAGCTGACAGAATATCATTAGAATAATAATGTGTTGTCGTCCATTTTAAATTGCAAAACAGCTAGAAGAACGATCAGAAGACATAAAGACCTCATGACATGCTACTGAAAACTATTGGTTATGTTTCTACTATTACAAGATGTGTATTAATAAATACCTCTGTTTTATCTCTTTGTGAATATCATTTAACAGACATCTTGTTTTCTGTCTAATCTGCAGGTCATATTATTAGTTATTCAAGTTTTGGGTCTAAGAAGTCCTCGGCTTTATCTTGGAACTATGATAGGAATTCACACACAACTAAAATTCTCCACTATGTTCTTCTGCACATTTTCTTTGGGTACAATGTTCTCCTGCACTTTGACTAACATCCCAGTAGTCATATTTTTTTTGCAAATTGGAAAACTAAGTCTTGCAATGCTGACTTACAGAGAGAACAAGTTAGTCAGCAGATTTTCAAATAAAAATGCTCGCAGGAGGGTATAAAAGTATCATCAGGCATGAAATATTTCAAACATGATCATCCTGAGAACAAGATGATTAAAGATGACTAACAGTTGGTATTAATAACAAAATACTATGAGGATGACAATGTCTTCCCACCTCATGCCACTCTAGTTTACCTGGTCCATTAGGCACTTGAATTTATTCCAGTCACCTGGACTTGTTTGGATGTGCATGCTTGATTGTCTTGGCATTTAATACTGCAACTTATCCTTTCTTCTCTTTGGATCAATTTGATAACATTTTGTACGAGGAACATTATTTGATTTCTTTCAGATGCCGCTCATATTAAAGTAACATAACTGGTGAACAAGTAATTAGCCAATGAACCATGTTATAATCAGTTGGCCTAATGCGATACCCATCCACTCTCATCCTTTAAAGTGAAAATTAGCCAATCTGCATACTTTCAAATATTGATTGTTGAGGAGAGGATATAAGAAGTTTTCTATTCTTCTCTTTGGATTGAATCAGGGTGTGTATATGTACCCAACTTGCTAGTTGTTGCACCACTCGACTTGTGCTTCTTCCAGTATTTACACAAACCTAACAGAACCCATCCCCTTGTATTTGGAAACATGGCATGCCCATTATAAGCCATAAAAGTTGGACATAATTCACAAGTCCTATCATGTTTATTTTGAAGGAGAGAGGTCAATGGATGGGGTAGTTGCATATGTGGTGCACGTGATCTTAGGATTATGATTTATATGCACTACTAGATTGTTTACTTGACATTCAGATCAGACCGAGTTCAACCACTGCAGCCACCAGATGGGGATGGATAGCTACTGATTCACGACCTTCAGGCGGCATGCCAAAAAGAATAGGATGGTTTCTTTATACCTTATTTTCTAGTGAAGAGCGATAGATTGCAGATAAAAATATTATCAGAAGTATATTGCTAAATAAAAATATTATCAATTGGACCATCTTCTTTCCCTTAGTAAGTTCAATGAGCTGTAGAATGCATAAATAGGAAGCTGAAGTTTTCAGATCGAAACCCTTCTACTCTGTTTTACTGTCACATATCAATAATATTAAGTGAAAATAACAACTTCAAGTATTGGTGACATATTTTACAGATCATGCTTTTTCCATTTAATGTTACACAAGCTAAACAATAAAGAAATGGAAATAGTCACTACTATAAACCAAGGCAAATATAAGTAGGTAGGAAACTTGACTGTTGATGTGAATGCTACGTGCAGATTGGCATTGCTACATATTCATAGCTACAGTCTGAGCAAAATAGTGAAACAGTTAGACATAGTTACATCAACATGCATTCTAAAAATTCAGTAACAGCTATCTGCAATGCAAAATAATAATCTTGAGTCATGCAACAGTACATGCACTTGTACTTTTAGGTTAATTTTACATATTGATAGCAGAATAAAATTGCATAATTAATCAGTTTCAACCACTTATATCCACATATTCCGGATCCAGTAAATCTGCAGAAATCGTTTACTTCAGGAGAAAATATGTTAGCAGTATGTCACTAATACTTATGCAAGCTTCAATGAAGACATAAGTCTATATCTGATGAAATAGTTAAAAGAACCACATTTCATAGAACCTGCTGTAAGCTATACAACTGAAAACAAACCTCGATAATATTTCAATCCACAATCTTCATTCCCGATTGCAACATAATTCAATTGAAAAGGTTCTGGGTGTCCCATTGCTGCTCGAGCAGAGCCCCATGTTGAGTTAGAACTTCCCCTAGCAAACTCAATACTATCAAGAATTTCCTGTATAAAGGAAATTATAAGAAGGAATTGCATCACAGAAGTTTGACGCCTCATACCACTTCATATGGGACAAAATCATGAACCATTCCATGCATGAGAAATGTAAATGGCACAAGAAATCAAGATTACTATTTATATTTTGTATACTAAAACAGAAGTCAAAGAATAAATCCAAAATTTTCTATAGCGATTACCTATTCGCCAAACTGTGATTAAAATAAAATATGTCATATCCTAAAGCCCAGCCAATAAGCATTGTGAAATGCATGCATGTGCACACATTAGGGCCGAAATTTGATCAGATACCAGCATATCCGTATCCATATTTGTTTTGTCTGATGAATACAAATACGGATACGGATATTATTCGGATGTAAAATTCATATCCATATTTGTTTTAAACAGATATGGATATAATTCAGATATTGGAAGTATGGATATAATTATAGATATAAGTTGGACAATTAAACTTTATGATTACAGAATCAAAAATAATACTAAATAGATGATAAATCAAGTTAATAGCATGTCTATATGGTTGTACTGTTTTAAAAATTAATAAATGCTATATAAATTATATAAGGTTACAAACAGATTCGGATATTCGGCTACGGATCAGATAGTTGTCTATCTATATCCGTATCCATTTTCTTTGATGGATATGGATACGGATATGGATATTAGTCGGATCCTCAAATTTCTATCCATATCCGGATTGATTCAGTAGAAACAGATCCGGATATATATCATCCATACCACTTTCACCCCTAGCACACATGCATGCAAATGCAAACAAGCACTATGTGCATACACATGACACAGACAAAAATCTAGATGGAATGGGCGCAGGTGGAATGGAGGACTCTACCATCCTAGTGATAGGATTTGAACACACAATTCAATGGTTCAATATACAAGGTAGCCATAGTCTTGTAAAATCGAGGATCCATGTTAATGATCATGACCTACGACATTAAAATTTCTAGAAATGAAAAAGGGAATCTTTCTCACTACAAGACGAGTGCCTACAAACTTGAAAATTATCGATGTCATGATAATTTTATTAATTTACTGAGTGAAGTACTTTGACCATATACAAGGTACATCATGATAATGAGTGTAGATTTGTTTTTGTTAATACCTTGTTCTAATTATAGGAAGGTTTTTTGGTAGCATTGTAGCTTAATTCTTCCCTCTCATAAACACATGCACAGACACACATAGCAATATTTCTAGATCAAACATGATCGCTCATTAGTGGATATCATGTAAGTATTCAATATAAAACACATTTGGAATTTAACTAGAGGTTATGCTTGTGGATAAATTGATATTAGATGGATCCTTAGTAAGATATGAATTACCTTATTTAGCTGACAATTTAATTTAAGTGCTCTTAATGGGCCAAAGCAGGTAAAATTTATTGCCTTGTTTTATGTAGGATTTTCTAATAGTCAACTATGACATTTGAGCATGCGTGTTCTATACAATCATCAAAATAAGGGGAAGTGAAGAAATATGAAGTTTTAAAATAGAAAACAATCAGAATCTACAAGTAGGAACATGTAGTGCTACATTTAAAAACATGCTCCATTACTGTTGGAAAAGTAATCTCCAAATGTTTCTGCTTTCAAAGCAAGACTCATGTTTCCAACATGGGTGTGGTAGAGATTAGTAAGTTTCCTACAGCTAGGATCTAGAGAAAATTTCAACATTTTCATTTAGTAAGGTTGCATTCACAAGTATCAATCACATGAGGTTGACATTCTGTCGACAATCTGGATCTTGTGACCAAGGTCAAAATGGCCCTAAATGATCAAGATCTCATACTTGGTTCAGTTTCATCTCATGTTGTTCCATATTAAATCATATAGAAGTCCATTTTCCAAATTTATTGGACTGAATGGCCTCTAGAATCATTTATTTACTACTAACAAGCCTGAAGCATGTAGAACAACAAGTACACAAGGTATTTTAACTTCAAAAAAATAAAGAAAACTTTTAAAATTCATGGAATTAAAATTAAGAGGCCAATTTTCACTTTCTACAACCTTTTGCAAAAATCTATTTTTATTTTACTAAAATTATATCAAAATTAATTATTGAATGAGCATATGCTTATCTTGAATAACTGGACAAGATGTCTGTTTATTAAATAACCATGTACAATTGATGATTTTGGAATCTAGACTTCCTATATGTATGTGCTAGCATGCTCTTTAAGGGTGAGCCAGGGAGCAAAGGTAAGGTTGCTCCCTCGTGACCTAGAGGTTATGGGTTCGAAATATAGAATAGCTTCTCTGCATGTTGGGTAAAAATGCGGACATCTGAACCTCCTTAGACACTACAATGGTGTGAGTTTTGTGCATTGGACCCCCTTTTTTTCATCGACTGTATTATTAATTCACTTTCACCATTTATATTCTCATGCATGTCTCAAATAATCAAAAAAAAACCTTACAATCTATAATACAATCCATGATCTGATCAAATCTGTCCTTCTATGATTCACAATTCAATCCCAATCCTAACAACTTTGCTCCTCACTAGTGTGAGTTGACTATTGACCATTGAGATTTGGGAGGACTTCAAGGTTATCAAGACAATGCTACAATTATCCTTCATGCTAGAGCCTTTTTACTACTTTTTGTTCATATTACCGCTGCCATGCAGTCTAAATTTTCTCTTGGTGACACTGTAAGTAAACTTAAGTGGCCTTGAGGATTGTTTTCCACAACTGATGATATATGTGCATGCTCGAAGGACCTTTTTGACTATTTTCAGCTTGAAGCCCCCAACTGTGCGCCCGCTTCAGTCTTCTCCATATAGCCTAATATACCTAACTTGCAAAGGAGTGCTACCGATTATGCAAATCCTCTAATGAAACAAATCATCTACTCTTTTTGATTGTGTGCATTGTAAAGATCAATTTGGTTTCCTTCTATATGAGGGTATGTTATTAGGTCAAGGTGATGAACTTTTTTTTAGTTCACTGGAACTTATCTTATGTATCATCAATCTTATTTTAAGCTGTCACTTTAGTAAATTGGAAAATTATGTTAACATGAAAGATCTAAGAAGAAATTTTGCACAAATGACATCATAAATTCATGATATTATGTTCTCTCAAGATTCTTTATCAATCAGTTACTTCCTTAAATTTATAAGCATGAGTCCCTTGCAAGAGAACAAAAAATAAATTTCTACATACTTCAAAATGCTTATGCTTCTTGTTTCTTTTGGTTATAAGCATCTTAGTATCTTTGTTAACATCTGGAGCTATACATGTTTTGTCCTTCTATTTGCTAGGTATGCACTAAGCTCTCACCCAGATTTGCAAGGTTCATTCACCTTGGACAAAACATGAGAATAAGAGTTCTTGCTTGATACCTTCTAATCTCGTGTAAGTAACTTGTTGTTGTGGCCAAGATTTGCTATCTCGGTACCAGACTCTATATTGGTATAGGGCTAGTTCGGCATACTGAGTGTCAATACACCTCCTGTGTCACATACTTGTACCGAATCAGTATAGTAGGTATGCCCTATACCACCTAGTTTGGTATGGTATCACAAACCTTGGTTATGCCCTTTCTCCCAGTGGTGCAATTTTTTATCCATGTGACTTTTTTGACCATTCAAGGCCTTTCGCATCTCTCTTTCCCAGGTTTTTGTATCCTTTTATAAAAAAAAATCTACAATTTTATCTAAAGTACTCACATCTCTTTGAATTCATATATATCAAGCATGAATAGCTCTCCATCCTACTTCACTTCCAATTTTCGTTATAAAGGATAAAGGCCAAGTAAAACTAAGAAATTTGAATGGAGACTGTAAGATTGTAAATTTAGAAAAAAATAAATTACTAAACATGGATGTAGATTACCTCTTGATAGATGTAAAGCAGATCCACCTCATGAAAGGAGAATCTATTTTAGATGTAAGGCATTATCACATTTCTTCTCAAAAAAAAAAGGGTGGCCCACTAGACGAGGCTCCTGCCATCGCAGAAGCCTCTAGGGAGGGTCAGATCAAGTAATTATACAGAACCTTACCCCACATGCGACATTATCACAGTTCTTCACAATCTAAGTTATAAAAGTACAACTATTTCTATTGGAGAAATGCTATATGAGAATGACAGTTTAATTAATTAAACTTGGTTGCGGAAAAAAGAAGCAATTAAAGAGATCAAAACAACAAAACATTGAGATTATATAATATAAAAGTATTAGAAGCATGTGATGCTTATCTAAGACTGGAGGCAGATAATATAAGCACATCACACATGCACGTGCACACACACAAAGGCACACACACATACATACATACATATAGATAGATAGATAAATAGATATAGATATAGATAGATAGATAGATAGGTATAGTTCCATATGTCTATCTCTCTCCAGATCATGCAAGTTTCACAGCATCACAACTTCACAGCTAGTTACAAATAATTGCAGCTAAATATATATAGATATTATCAGTGAAACACATACTATAATGATTCGAACTTAATTTGGATAACTGGATGTAACAATTAGTAATGACTAATTGATATCATGAATGGTTATCAAAACAACAAAGTAGAAATTTCAATACATGCCTGAACAAAAGGTAAGATGTCAGCGGTTTCAACTTCGTCATTGCGACTAATTCCTGGAATATTAAAGAAATCAAAGAAAGCAAATAAGAGTGGAAGTCATTGCCATCAAGCACTTAGTTTCATTAAGAAGATGCTCATACCACAGTTAATCACCCAAACTGGTGAGACACCTAGATCTTCCGCAAGCTGCAGTGGATCATCAAAAGATCTAAGTAGCCTTCCTAAAGAGAGACATATCAAAATTCTTCCTAGCCCTAACCAGAATTCTTAAGTAACCATCAAAAATCTACCTGAAGAAGCTCAAAGTATCCAAGCCCATCATCAGTCCAGTACTGCCAAACATCACCAAAGTGCCCAGGCCTCTCTTCCCATGGTCCAATTGTTGCTTTCCATCGGAATGCATTTCTTAACCAAATACCTTCAACAAAAGTACCCCCTAGAACAATAAAGAAATTCTAACCATGTAAGATCTTCCATAAAGTTGTTCATGTTATAAATAAGAAATAACAAATATTTAGAAAAGTACAGATCTCTGACAGTTACCCAGGAAGTCATATATCATAAAGTAGCAATTAAATAATCAATCAGCAGCTTTATGTATATAATGACAGTAAATTGAAGAAAAAATAACAAAGATAACCTAGAAAATAGTAGGCTCAAGTCCTGATTAAGCAGTCAGAATTCAATAATTATAGAAGCAACTTAAAAGTCAGAGGCAAGTATGATATATGTAAGTCAAACATACAAACACAACAAGATAACCATCACCACCAAGAACCAATCTTTCATGCGCTTGTAGTCAAGTTTAGTGCACTAGGATGCTTCAACTAGATCATCTTAACCATTGATATTACAAGAGAACAAGCATAAATCCATGGATGAAACTCAAGTTGGATTAGCCAGGCATTTGATCTTCCATTTGCTTGCTCCCAAAGTACTACCATCTGCAAGTGCATTGCATCAAATTTCTCCCACAATGATAGCAGATTTGACATGATGCCTAGAAAGGAAAAATTCAGGAGCAATGAAGATGGTGGCATGTTAGTCACCACTCACCAGTGTGAGAATTTCTATGCAGGCCATCTAGAATCCTAACTTGTGCATGAGAGAAAAAAGAATGTATTAACATTGTTGATGAGTCTCAAAGACATTCTACACTTTCTTCGTTATTTCAATTTTATGAACTGGTTTGCATTTGTAATCCGGTGACTTAGATGCATGTCCACTTTTTCATACTATGCAGTGTGTTTCTTAAGCTAATATAAACTCCTGATATGCATTAGTGTTAACCTAATGATGATCATAGATAAAATAAACTATAATCATTCATAAAATTTGGATGCAAAGAAACTTTTGGAAACTAAGATTGCAAAGAATTAGGCATGTATGCTTATTGAAGCATTGCCTGCTAATTAACATCACCAAAACAAAATAGAGACTGAGATATAAGACCTTTCTTACTAGACCTTTGGGTCATAACTATGTTTAGACATAATAAAGGAACATTTCTGATCCAAACTTGAAAATCTGGAGATTGTTCTTGAATTGGAAAGTTTGCCTTCTTGTTTTAATGGAGCCT
>KE504776.1:373711-388444 GCA_000441515.1 Elaeis oleifera | reverse complement strand
TTTTATAATTTATTTATTTATAATTATTTATTTTATAATTTAGTAAAGTTGATTTTTATTATATCTATTATATTTAATTAACTAAATATTTGAAGTAATGTTAAAAATAATAAAATGAGGTTACGTTTTTTTGTGTCATTTTGTACATGACAGCTTACTGACATAACTAATTTTTATCAAACACTTAGATTAATACAGCTCATAACTCAAACCACAACTACAGCTGTATGTCAAACACAGCCAAAATACCCTAAAACTAGCTGTAATATGATTTTTGCTACCATTATAATATTTATTATGAAGGACATTGGTGATATTTCACATTAATTTTTATATATTTATTTTTTAAAAATAATATTTTATTATTTAATTATTTTTTCTTCTTTCTTCTTCCTTTGCCTGTCGCTTCACCGCGCCCAAATCCCCCACCTCCCCGACCCATGGCGCCACCCGCGGCTCCTCCGCGCTCCCCTTCCCGACCACCCGCACCTTCTCCATGCCACCACTCAACCCTCCAAGCCTCCTCTGCTCCTCTGTGCACACCCCCTTGGCCCGCACCTCCTCCGGCCACCAATCCCTCGAGCGGGCTGTGCTCCTCTGCTCTCGGTTCCGCACCCCCTCTCGACGTCGGGCGTCGGTCTGCCACGCCCCCCAACCCCTACCCCACCCCGGTGGCCATGGCTTCTCTGCGTCCGCCTCTGCTCTGCGCACCCACCCACCCCCCCCTTGCAACCTCCCCTCCACCCCATCCCTTATGGTCGTGATTGCTCTGCGTCCACCTCCGACCCTACATGCTCCTCCCCCGCAGCCTTTCCGCGCCACCACAACCACTCCCCCCTCCGCACCCCCGGCTTTCTCCTCTTCTCCGCACCACACCCCTAACCCCACCCTCCGCGGCCGTGGCTTCTCCGCACCGCCGTCCCTCTGTGGCCTGTGGCTTCTCTGTGCCGCCGCCACCCCCGCCCAAACCCCGGCTCCTGTCGCTCCTCCATGTTCACCCTGCTCCAATGGCCGATAGAGAAAGAGAAGTATTTTTTGAAAAATAATTAATTTAATTATGATATGAAATAATTTTAATCTTTAAAATATTTACGACATCAATCATGAATATAAATATTCCACTGTGCTAAAATTTGAGTAGTCCATATTTAATCCATTGGTTATAATAGATAAAAGTAAAAACCAAATATCCTTTAGAGCACCATTGATTTTTTGATTGTTGGTACAATCCGGGCTGGCCATGGCCATACTGGCCCAGATAATTTCTAATCTGAATCTATCAGGGCTTTAGGGTTGGGCCAGACCGGGCTTAATCAAGATCCGGATCTGCTCTTTTAAAATATGGGTCAGGCCGAGTCCAGACCCATTTTTACAAGCAATGTGTCAGACCCTACCTTGGGCCCTCAAGGGATGGGTTGGGCTGGGCTCCATCAAGACCAGGCCGGGCCAGGTTCGGGCTGACCGGCCGATTCTAGGATGCTCTTTCAAAATAGTAGTAAAACTAGTGCAGCATTAGCAAACGATAGAACCTCATAAAAGAAGAGCTTGCCTAGCTAAATAGTAAAATTCTTCTCCTTTCTTAAGGTAAATGTTCTATAAATTTCTTGGTGATGTCTGCGTACTCACGGAAAACAGATTGGAATTATAGGCTAGTTTGTCTTCTCTTAACGATGTTCTTGAAACAGGCTGGCATTTCTTCGTGGACTGCAGCTTTACTAAACACATTTGGGACTTTCCCTGCTTAAGTTACAGACCATTGTTAGCCCTGCTTTCTTACCTTTCTAGGTCATGTGGAAAACGAACTTGAGCAAAAAATCTGAGATTGGGTTGGACATGGTCATCTAGTGGAAAGCAATAGAGAATTTTACAGGGAAAGCCAAGGTCTTCTGAAGATATTTTTGAGATTCTTGACTGGAATGGCTCTTCTTTTCCTCTATCAAGGGTGCTGCTATCCTGTTCAAGCTTCAAAAATTAATTCTTGTTCGTAATACCTTCGCATAAATTTCTCTATCTTACTGAAATGAACTTCCAATGGGCTATATATTGCTGGATAAAGAAGACTGCTAGCTCAAGTCTCACGCAAGATGAATGCAGAAGGAAAGAAGAGCTTCTAGCGACAATGGAAATGGGCCTAAAACAGGTCACATGCTTTGACTAACGGGACTAACGGAACAGGCTTAAGCTTAACAAGGTTCAAATGTACAAAAAAATCGAACCGGACCAAATGACTTATCCAAACCGATCCATTGTCCTCATGCGCTCATCACTTGATTCGGGCTGTTTGCATATCCTTAGCATCTAGTTTTCTTCACTTACCAAATTCTTTTGTCCATAATTTCGGAAACTCCTCAACATGATGAGGGCTTTAAAATTTAGATTTTCTATATCGATGCCTCCCATAAGTCCTCATGATCAGCTGATTTTATATGAAACATGTATATTAGGACTTGAAAATAACTGAACAGAAATTTAAGTATATCTCTGAATGATTTTTTGGTCATCAATATCTTTGTGTGTGTTTCAGGAACCAAAAATAATTTAGCTTGCAACTGGGGATGTTTAGTATTTTGTTTTTAAAACCTCAAACCGAGAAGATGCAGCCTTCCGATCATGGCTGCGCATGTATTGCACAGACCCCAAATTGCAGCTTTTATAATATTTATATAAATCAAATAACTTGGAAAGTTTACCGTTTTAGATAAATTGGATCCGTGGAGGATGTGATTCCGAATTTGGTCCAAAATACTCGACGTCCTCACTACATTCCCACGGTCTCCATGCTGATGTGGCGCTCGTTGAATGGCCAAAGTCCACCTGCCCCACTTAATGCCACCTTACCCCGAGTCCTCCATGCCACGTAGGTCCAGATGTCACCGGGGAACGTGGACGCGGTGGTGCTATTCGTGAGCCCTGTGGGCATACCACACGTTCGAATGGGATAAGACGAGAAATAAATCGATTATAATTCACATCTTTGGGGACGAAGTTCTCAGATATATGCCCAACTTGGAACGCTTCTTCTATTCCGAGTTAATTCCAAATGGCTCTAAAATTAGGCAGCTCTGTCTCGAATCCAGCTTCGATTCTGTTGGATTCTCCCGCTCATAACTTCCCTTCGAGCAGAAGCAGCAGTTGCTCTCCGCCGCCTTCTCTTTCCCATGGGATTTTGGGTAATTCTTCAAAGTTTAGTGATTTTTTTAAATTTATTTTTAATGCTTTTCCCTATTTAATAATTTTTGCCGCTATAATTCTGAAAATTAGGCTTTCCCATTTAACACTTTTTTTTTAGTGTTAAATCATCATATCATGGTGCAATTAGTGGTTGTTTCTGTTAGAGAACGTTATATTTGGAGAGCATATCATTATATAGTCTCAAACAAGCATCTCGTCAGTGGTTTGTTAAATTTTCTACTGCTCTCAAGGAAGCTGGTTTTAAACAATCTGTTGCTGATTATTCCTCTTTATTTCTTGTAGTGGCTCCCATTTCACAGCCATCCTTGTTTATGTTAATGATGTTAACATCACCGGGAACTCTATTTGTCGCTTGAAAGCCTATTTCTACTCGACAATAAGAATCTGAGCTTGCTCACATATTTTCTTGGTATTGAGGTTGCCCATTCTGATCAAGATATTTTCCTTAGTCAAAGGAATATGTTACTAATATTCTTCAGGATACTGGTTATCTTGGCTGTAAGCCAGTTTCTTTCCCTATGGAGCAATATCTTCGTTTACATCATGATGAAGGGGATCTTTTACTTGATCCTAGTATTTATAGACGATTAATTGGATGACTGATTTATCTCACTATTACTCATCCTGACATCACATATTCTGTTAATGTGTTAAGTCAGTTTATACAGACTTCTCGCAAATCCCATCTTAATGCTACCTATCGAATTTTGGGATACTTAAGGCGCACACCGTCATATGGCATACTTCTCTTCTCTCAAAGTAATTTTCAGTTATCAGCGTTTTGTGATTCTGATTGAGCTAGTTGTCCAATGACAAGGAGATCTACAACTGGTTACATCACTTTTCTTGGTTCTAATCCTATTCTTGGAGGACTAAGGAACAAACTACTATTTTCAGATCTTATACAGAAGCTGAGTATCACTCTATGGCTGTAACTTCTTGTGAACTCACTTGGTTGAAATACCTTCTCTCTGATCTTGGTATTATACATCACCAACCTATGCATCTCTATTGTGACAACCAGGCAGCTTTACACATTGCTGCGAATCCGGTCTTTATGAATGAACTAAACATGTTAAATTAGATTGTCACTTCATTCATGATAAATTTAAAGTGGCCAACTTACAACCTATCATGTCCGTTCTCATCTTCAGCTTGCTGATAGCTTCACTAAAGCTCTTGGTAGAGAACAATTTCATACTTTGTCATCCAAGCTAGGTGTTACGGACCTCCACACTCTAGCTTGAGGGGGATTGTTAGAGAATGTTATATTTGGAGAGCATATCAAATCCTCCACATATTTGAAAGAGCATATCAAATCCTCTATATATTTGGAAAGCATATCAAATTCTCTATATATTTAGAAAGCATATCAAATCCTATTAGAGAATATTATATTTGGAGAGCATGTCAAATCCTCCATATATTTGGAAGAGCATATCAAATCCTCCAAATATTTGGAAGAGCATATCAAATCCTCTGTATATTCAGAGAGCATATCAAATCCTCTATTTATTTAGAAAGCATATCAATTCCTTCATCAACTCCAATTTCTTCATCAACTCCACCATCCTTGATTTGGAAAGCAATAGAATTTCTTATTCATTTATTTGTTTTCCACAATCATAAGATTTTGTCTTACCTTTATTTGTTTCCCAAAATCATGGGATTGTCTTTTCTTGATTTGTTTCCCACAATCATGAGATTTTGGTGTATTATATATATTTGTAAATGAATGCAATAGAAGTATGAGCTTGACCATTTTAACAATTTCTAGGACTTCTGCTTGAGTTAGGAATTTTGTATGGTGAAATATCTACATGTGGAAATGGACCTCATAATTTGGGGCTGATTTTATATTCTTTAAAAGAATTCAGGGGAGTTCTTGAGGAGATATGGTTCTTTTCATTTAAGGTAGAACAAAACTTACAACAAGCATTTTTTGCTGATTGTATTAAGTAATTCTCAAGATATTTTTAATAAGGCAGACTGACTCTTCTAGAATAAATTCCGCATATGTGATTCTTACTCATTCATATTATTCTTTGTTACGCTAAATTCTATTTGGTATATGCCACATGTATTAAAATTTTGATAAATTCAAGCTTCAGCTGCAACTAAGATGTCGAATAAATGATTGCAGAGGAACCAGAAGTGTGAAAAGGGAATTTTCATGTATTATCATATGCTTGTGAACCATATGTCACTTTTGTAGCACAGATGAGTGTTAACTATTGCAGAAACAGTTAACTTTTCCAAAAAGATTCCCTTGGCACTAAATTTGTTGATGATATGGTAGCGGCTCTCCTTAGATGTTCATATCTAAATATGTTCCCCAGTATCAAGTTAATCATGGTCCACATATATTTACTCTGAGGTCTTTATTTCTATATTTATTTCAGTTATTTTAATCTTTATAAGGTGTATTAAAAGCAGAAAAGACAGAAAAAGTTATGTCATTTGATGAAATTAGTCTACTCTTAATTGTTCTTCAATTCCTTGTATGCTTTCATCAGATAAAAAAGCTGGTGTTATGCTAGTGCTTAACATGTAGTTTTGGGTCGTTATTATCCCTTAGGATGGTATTGAAATTTGTAGATTAAGTTTACTTGTGAATATTGCAGATCAAAGTGAACTCTTCTGTACCATGCTAGCACTAACTGTACCTTTGCAGGAGTAGTTACTTGTCCTGGTACAAACCAAATCAATACTGCCGTTTTCCCCAGAAGTCTTTCCTCTGGATCAAATGCTAGAAGCACATTTTTTAAATTGCCAAGAAGCAGTGGTTCCTCATCCTCGGAAGGTGGTCCAGAGGATTCAAAGTCTTCAGACCAAGAGAAGGTATACTGAACTATGATCTACAGGTATCTTACTTGTTGAAAGCTAAAAGCTCTTGGCAATGCATCTGAAGTTCATTTATTCCATTTCTGTTAAAAAAAATGTTACTTCTGATCAAGATGCATGGAATGGTTCCTCTAATTTATTAAAAACACCTATTTCTGAACATGCTAACTAATTGGTCAATGCTTGAATTATTCAACCTAAGCATTTAACTAGTTGCTTCAGAAAAATTTCCCCATTGGATGTTCTGGGATAGCTAGTGCAATTTGAAAGATCCTTCATATTTTGGAACCAGCATGTTGGACTAAAGACAAAGCTCATGATAAGCAAAAGCTGTGAGAGGGTGTCACACACATCAGTAGTCAACTGAGAGACAAAGATGTTCCATGGCATCATAGATCTTATAGAAATTACGTCTTGAATTAGCACCATTTCCTCACATAGATATTCTTCCAAGGATATTGGCTCCTTCCATTTGTAGCTTCCTTCAATTTATTTCAACCTTATATAAATCCCTTCTCTTCTTCTTAATGACATGATACTGTATCTCATGTATGACAGTATTAGAACATGTAAGTGGGAGAAACGTAGGGAACTCCATTCTAAGTTTCTGTGGTTTCATCAAAGATAGGGATGAGACGTGTGTTTATGCATTTTGATAAGTTGCTGAAGGTAAGTTGTAGTATTTAAGGCTCGTATCATAGCCGTAGAAGAGAATCTGCTAAGGAAAGGGCATTAGGGAATACACTATATGCCAATACTAAGAGCTAAAGAAAGGTTCGTGCTTGTGTTCACAGTGCGGTGGATAGTCTACTTCTACTGGAAGGACCTTGAGATCAATGTTTGGCTAGTGATCACTTTCTGATGTGATGTGAAGTCTTCTGTGTCATAGCACTGGATGGTTTACTTCCACTGTTAGGACCTTGAGGCCCTGCAGCAGAGCTAAAATTTCTGTCGAGGAGCAGACAGGCCACATCTTCAAGGACTAACACTATGAACTGGGGCCAGGATTATTAAATTGTACTACCAAACTATTCTAGAACCACACCTCCCCCCCCCCCAACAGCATCACCTTGTTACTTTGCCAATTTAACTCTGAGAAGTGTAAAATTTGTCTGTTCATTTCTTGTCACGTTCCCCCTTGCTCCCATCCCCTTTCCAGTCTTGTATGATATATGCATTAAACACAACATAGAAATTTAAATCTGTCCGAACTGATATACTGCACTTCAATCTACACCATTCATGCAATATCCATATGTATCCAAACAACAATTCTGTTGCAGAATCTTGGAGTCAACAAAGGATGAGAAACTGCTTTCTTGCACTTTTACAGTTTTTATGCATTGTCTATTATTTCATGATCAAAGAGTAAAACAACGCTTATTATCATGCAGGCGCCTTTTGGATACACAAGAAAAGATGTGCTACTTATTGGTATAGGAGTAACTGTACTAGGTGTTGGTTTGAAATATGGGCTGGAGGTAAGGCTGCTTTTTCTACCTATTTCCTCACTTCACCTCTTATACATGAAGTAACAATTTTCTTCTTCTTCTTCTTTTGTGGGGTATGGCCTATCACACAAACTGCTAATACGAGCACCTCTCGTTTTCTTTTCCAATCCTCTTGCAGTTTGTTGGAGTTGATCCTTTGCAAGCAGGCAATGTTGTTCAGTTAGTGTTGGTCTTGGGGCTAACAATTGGATGGATTTCCACTTACCTATTTAGAGTCTCAAATAAAGAGATGACGTATGCACAGCAATTAAGAGATTACGAGAATAAAGTCATGGAGGTTAGTGAATTTACATTGGAAAACCACTTTTTATGGACGTGAGTTTGCATATTATGAGTATATAACGCCACTGACTGTATAGAAGTCATCTTCTTCTCTATTTATGATTTTCTTTCATCTAAAAGTTTAACTGTTATAAAACAATGGTAGCAATACTATGAAATGCTTGGAAATACTTTGAAGTCAAATAATTTGCGAAGGTTCTGGCACTACTGCTCCCTATATTATGTATCATGGTGCCTATGGTACACTCACCAAGAGAAGGCCGCACAGTCATATTTATGATGAATTTTGTGAAAGTGTGGTTCTTTTTTCTCAATGGTAGAATCTGCATAAATACCTTCACTGGAAGTACCTACCATGTGATACTAATGAATTACCTTCGAGGGTGAAAGAGATGAGGCACTTATCTGTTGATCAATTCTTCCTGATTAATCTGGATATTGCCAAAATAATATTGCTTCCATGACCTTCACAAATAATAACATTTTACAACATTAAGGAAAAAAAAAGGCCTTATAGCTCCATTTGGAACTTGTAAAGATATGATTGCCACTAGGCTATAAAACCTGCCAATAGTCAAAATGTATAAAGATGGTCCCCTGGTGCCACTATGTTATTGACTTCAGATCATCCACCATTCTCTATACTCCAGAATATATATTTCAGCTAGATTTCAATTATTTGCCTTCTTTTAGAATATGCCTTCCTATTTTTGTCAATTCTTTCATGATAATAAGAACTATATTGATTAGAAATGGCCATAAATTTGATTATAGCAAATTTTGTTGCAAGCATTTGTTGTTTGATGCAATGCAATATACTTCCTTTCTTTTAAAAAGGATTTGATGCTCTTCCACAAAACAAGGATGTGGTGCAATATTGATCATGGAAACCTTTCTGTTATTGCAAATGTTTACTGTGTTCATTATGATGACTATGCAAGGAAAGCAGAGCTATGGAGCTGAAAAATCTTTAATGACGTCTGCCAATTTTGTTATCAATAAGTGACTTGGATTCTTGTTCTTCCAGAAACGATTAGAAGGTCTCACAGAAGCTGAGCTAGAAGCACTACTTGAGCAAGTGGAAGAGGAAAAAAGACGCATGGCCAGTGACAAGCAACTCTGAGTCAATTCTTGTGATTGCAATGTGAATTATAATTTACATAGCACAAGGAAAAGGTTTGCAGTGCACTCTGTGGAGAGAACAACATTCTGTATTATTTCATTTCCCTAATCATGTGATGTGAGCCCTTATGTTCTGAACCCATCTTTCATCTGGATTCTAGTGTTTCACATAGCATGACTATGTTGTACTCTCAAAATTAAAGGTTACCGATTACAATTAAACAAAAAAAGACACCAAATTGCAATGTTGCTGTTGTCTCCTTGAATTTTTTCAAATGGAGATTATATTTCATTGCTCACTGTCTTCTTGTTTAGCAGCCATGGAGGTTGGAATTTTATCACGACTACAGATAGGTGATTCTACCATATGTATTGACATTCAGTGGATGGTGGTTGGACCTTGTAGCATAATGGTTATGACTTAAAATGCCTGCAACGTTGTGGTCACTGATATTCTTTGGACTTGCAGTTGAAGGATTGAACAAAAGGCAGCCATCCTCAAGACTAAATATGGAACCTTTAGAAATACAGATATTGTTCAGGGGATAGAAGATTTGGAGCTGGATCAAATCAATGTGGCCTAGATTAACATCAGCCTGATATATAAATCTGCTGAATTCATACCATGCAAAATTGAAGATCTAAATTTGTGATTCAGCTCTTAGACCAATTGATGATATTAAGACAAGTATCTGCATCCTCATATTTTGTTTGTTTATATTTTAATTAATCTAATCTTTGCTGCAATAATTAAAACTAAAGAAGAGCGATTGTGTCGGGGATGTTCGAGCTTTAGGTGTAGTCTTCATCGGTTCATGTAAGTCAGAGAGAGAGAGAGAGAGAGATCAGATTTAATGATGGCTTCCCTAACTTAAGGTTGAGTTTTGCAAATGGATCTGATGAAGTCTAGTTTATGTAGGACCCAAATTTGTTTAGGATCTGCTGTTTGGACACATGCAATCATACAAACGGGAAATTCGGCATTAATAGACCATCTATAAATCAAAATAAACAATTATAAGCAACGTGAAAAGATAAAAACAATTTTTTTCCATCCAGGTCACCGATGTGCAGCCAATTCAGGTTATTAAGGGTAACCCAACTTTGTGGGCATTGCCTTATCTAAGCCTTCTCTTCCTGATGCCACCAGCCTCTAGTCTTCATTAAGCCTACGAGTGAGCTTCCCCTTGGTCTAATTATAATTGGTTTCATTCAGCCATTGTCGGAATGCTCCAGCTAGCAGCCTTCAGCTGGAAATATTGATGCAAAGATAAACAAAAAAACTGCAATTCAACTTTGTAATAGCAAAAATGGCTCAATTTTCCTGTTACAGAACAAATAAAAGACAATCACAATGCCATCTTGAAAATGGCAAAGGTTATCTTCATCTTTTTTATTAATTTTGTTTGGTCTCTTAATTTCTCCGTATGGCAGGGTTTTCTTCATTCTCCTTCAGAGCTTACATAATTGGCAAAATTACACATTAGGGATAAGAAAGTAGCTAGAAACCTGGGGACATGACCCAACAGAAGCACCAATTTAATTGTTTGTAATTCTGTCTCATAACTTCAGTTAGATTTTAAGCTCTTGCATGATTAAGAAATAATGCTACAGTTAAGCAAATAATGCTACAACAACCATCATAGGGCACAGAATGACCAAGCGCCCCGCATTTATTTTCAATTGGATAAAGCAGCTAATCCAAAGTAGGACGGCGGCAGCTAAGCAGCTGCACCTTTGCATGCATCCTATGTGCCACGGATGACAACCGCATGTGATAAGCCTTGACAAAGTCTGCATTGCTCAAATTTTAAACACAAACTAAAGTGGAATAAAGCCATCTAGCATTGGGTCTTCTAGTATCATTGTCGCACTCATCAAACATTTGGAGGAATGCTTCAAAGAATGGAATTACAAAAGCAAATGTTACACAGGCATATTTTTATGTTACAAGCATAGATGGATCCATGCTAAAATAGTCATTTTAGTTTGTCTTCACTCCTTGCATCATCATCTGTAAGAACAACAAAGTCCAATATGCAAAACATAGAATACTGATAGATCGTCCATTTAGGGTATTCTTGTGATGTTACCAGGCCTGCATTCACAAGTGCACAAGCTCCTAGATCCTTGCACCATTCGCTGTGACCGCCGTGTATGCAACTTGATGTTCACCAATTTACCAGCTATCTGTCATGATCAAAAGGGGAGATGAAAAGAATTAAACTCGAGGCACAATAAGTAATTCAAGCTGGTTTTTCAGACATCCGTGCCTTAAACCTATCAATGCAAATTCAACATATGGTAATATAATCTTCCTTGACAATTTTGTCTCCCAAATTCCAAGAATCTGTATTATGGCATGCTTAACTTGTTCAATTGTTTCTTATTATCATGTTGTTAATTAACAATTATGATTTATGACTTTTGTATACAATCATGTATCATCCCCCCCCAACCCCCCCCAAAAAAAAGCATTTTGTCATGCCTACTCAGATCATAAAATGGATGATAACAACCATTCTCCATGTTAAATCCTCTGGTCCAAGAGGTTGAGCTGGACTTGAATATAAGAAATGCCTTGAGTACTGAAAAAAGCCAACAATAAGAAAATAAGTCTCAATATGAAGATGGATAAATGTTCCTCCTGGATTTTTTGAATCCACTTGCTTTGCCTGCATCTAGGCAGAATGAGCAATGAAGAATAACTAGTTCTAAGTGATTGGCAAACCTTGGCAAGATTAACTTGCAATTCTCTTATTCTTTTGGAATCGATACTCTTTAGGAATTTACAAGCCACCCAGGTTGCACAGCATCACTTGAAGAAACAAATAATGCTATCTGCATACAAGGAAAAAAGTGACCATAAGTATCTCCGGTCACCTTTTTAAGTATCTAGTTTTTTGTCTCTGACAAAGAATTGCCCCACCTGAAATTTGAGGATACACTAAAGACATATGCAACAATTACATCAAGATTTAATGCAACAATACAGTTACAGGATATGCAAACCCACTGCTTACTCAATGAAAGGAGACTGACTAGATAGGTAATCCACAAACTGACAAAAGAAATTAGGTATTTTATATCAGACAAAGCCAGCAACAAGTATCTTACTAATACAGGCTCAGGCTCTCCGGCTTCATATATCCTACATTGACATTCATTCCTGCCACTGGTTCTAATTCATTAACTTGGCAAGTTTCTCATCTTTACTCCCAACTTCAATCCAGGATATCTCTTTCTTATTCAATGTCAACTAAACTGTACCATGCAATATGATATGGTAATATAAACATTAATGGTGACCAATAATTAGTTTGCAGAACTTGCAAGACATACAAGCTTTCTTTTTCCCGTTGAAATGAGAATAATATGATAAAATGGAATGGTCCAGCATATCTCAATAATTTTCATGAAAATCAAATCTTGGATCATAAATTTCCCGAGGAATGTCAGCAAAAATTCTGAAGGTGTCAAACAATAACATATTGCTCCAATTCTTACTTTCAGATGTGCATGTAAACTACATATTCTGCAAGACAACCAGCAATTCAATTGCTGGCCTAACCAAGCAAAGCTACCATGACTTCGAACTGAACAAAAATGAATAGACTATTAAAACTTATGCAACAAATAACCCAAACCCAATAAGTGAATTAGCTGAACTTAGGGAAGAAGGTTAAAAAGATTTTGCTAAAAAAAGATAAAGAAAAGAAAAAGAAATGCTTGAAAAACATAATTACCTTTCGATAATCAAGTATTCCTTCAAAAGGAAGCTCCAATTCATCACTAACTATAACAGGGATACACCCACTCACAATTGCATCAAATAGCCTAGCAGAAGATGGGGTATCACCTGCTGGGCTCAAGCAAAAGAGAGACCTGTCATTCATGCAACACAGTTAAGACATTGTCCAGAAGTTCTAAAAAATGAAAAATTCAACATCAAATACATATTTACTTGTGCATCCCATTCTGAGCTGCTGCTTTCCCAGCTTCCCCCAAACTTCCCTCTTCGATAACAACACCCTCAGTATCATGTAACACCTCCACAAGTTTAGAACGGATTTTTCCCCCCTGACAATGAAACACACTGCATAGTTAGTACATATAAGAGCCCTGGACTTGGAAACTCTTACAAAAGGTTATTGAATGTATCAGTCACCAGTCATCGGATCACTTGTTATATCTAATGGGTAGAGAAAAGAGAAAATATTACAGCATTTCTTTTAAGTCTTCCTCGAAAGAAGAGCAATGTGCTTCTTTTTGATTGATTCTCTACAAAACACTTTGCATCACAAAAATCAACATTGGGAACATATGGAAGGATAAGATCTTTTTCCAGCCAGACTTGCCCGGGCTTATACCTACAAAAACTTTCCAAATCAATGCAGAAGCAAGATTGGCCCATCACACCTATTTAACTGCATTCAAGATAGAAATGAATAATTAGCGCAGATATTATAACCAGTTTCCAGTAGAATCCATATCAGGTAGAAGCCATATAGCTTTTTTCATGAATCTGCGAACTGTCTTAAACGACCAAGGGTGATGAACAGGAAGGATATGATCCCTTCCTTCAGAACGTTGCCAGGCTGGCTGATCCGTAACCCACTTTAAAGCCTCCTGATCTCAAAAACAACAACAGATAAGATATTTGGCTCTCAAAGTATGAATGAAATTGTTAAAAACATGGATAAGAGAGACCTAGATAAGAGACACTTTATTGCAATGCTCTCTCCAGAGTAAAGTCATCAAAATACTAGTTCAACTTAAGAGTTAAGATTGACCCTTAATCAATAAAGGAATATAATATAACAGAACTACGACCATCATTTATTACTTTTGGGTGTCTTGTACTGATTCGTAGATTGAATAATGGCACTATCATATCTAATTAGCCTGACTTTCATTATAGAAAGAACCACACTGGAGGGTTCTCATTGGTACATGAGGAGATAAATTAGATCATAGGCAAAGGGCCTAACAACACAGGCAAACAGAAATTTGTAGAGTTATTGCATGTATGGACAGCAAGGAGGCAAATGAGATGAAACCATGTGTGCACCAAGTATATAACTTGCACTACTAAGCTTAACCCAAAAGAGTAAACCAAGCAACCATGGAAGGAATCACGTATTATGTAATAGTATCTTATTTCCATTTTCATCTAAGACAATGTGTCCAGCTCTATACAAGCTAAACCTATATGCTGTCCTCATTAATAAAATGCCGATGTGATAACTACTTCATATTCAACTACCCATTAACTGTGATATTAACAAAAAAGAAGGTAGATGAAATAACATACTGTTGCATGATTGAATGGGTATGGGTAGTCTTAACATTTAAGAATTTTAGCTGATCAGGACCATGAAGCTATAGTGTGTAGTGGCAGAAGACAATTGGCCTGTCTTTATGAGTGAACAAAAATAAATCGATTGAACTCATATAACAGTAAGAAGAGCAATTTCTAAGGGCACATAAATCAGTTATCCGCGGCACAAATTTAGCAGTATAGGAATGGTGTGCCAGAGAAGCACATTGTTAGACCCAATTATAGCTCAACAATAAACCTTAGGACATGCGCCCACACCCTGTATAGCGCCTTGCATTGTTGTTTATCCAGCAAGAAGAAGCTAATCGTTGAGAAAAATGGGATGTAGAACAGGTCTGCCTCCTCTTGCTGGTGAACCCTTATGACATTCTTCAAGAGCCTCTCTGATTCTGGAGTAATCAAGTCTGCCCATAGCCAGTAATCAATGGAATGCTGCAGATG
>KE504776.1:340046-373525 GCA_000441515.1 Elaeis oleifera | reverse complement strand
AACTAATATATATATATATATATATATATATATAAAACACAAACTGCTTAAAAAAAACATGAAGGGTCAAAAATCCCTGAAATATCTTTGCAAGAAAAAAGGGACTGTGGCTTATAAATACATAAATATTATACTAGACAAGATAAACTGCACAAAAATGCACAATGGATGAGAATTCTGTTTCTTGGAACACAGCATAGGACTGATAGGTTGTAAGATGCAAAGACAGCATTTTATTGTGTGGATGGCTAGTGGTAAATGGATGATGCTTAGATGTTGAAAGCTACTGAGAAAACTAATCAATTATAAAAATGTAAAATCAACAACCTCGTCATTCATGTATGATGGCAATCCACTGAATCTCAGAAATCCAATAAGTTAAAGGATACAATAATTAATCGAAGAAAGGAGGATTACAGGTCTGCACTAGGGAGTCAAACTAGAAGAGTCTGGCCCCCTAACATAGTATACAAAATCACAATCTTTATAACATGACTCTCAAACCAAAATTCAAAGTAAAGATGATTATTTCAGAAATACAAAGATCATCATTACTAAGGTCTTGGCCTACATATTACGAGCTCCTGCAAATTTTCACGAGGCAGTGATATCCAGCTATTCCTTCACCTATACCTATTGGTTCACAGATAGTGTGTAAATTCCATTAAATTAGTCTATCAATTTCAAATCCTTTATATCCGTGCCTCTGCATATGTGTCGAGCAATTTCTTTTTAGTAAATATTCGAGTTAATGTAACGAGTAATAAACCAAAGTGTTATCTGTAGTTCTTATTTCTTTGCACCAACTATTTTCCGCAGCAATACCACAACAGGTTATTATTTTTTGTTGATCTTTCACTAAATCAAGCGTAAATTTTTCTAACCAGAACCTCCTCCACATCCAATTTGCTTCTAATTATCAGAATTTAGAGCTCAAGATAAAGAAAAATAGCCGCAGAGCAAACAACCTGTTCAATGAGGCGATGAACGGGGCTTCCATTGGACGTCAAATTCGCCGTCTCCTTATAGGTATTCCTGAAGAGCCAGAGAAGATCGTAGGTGAACTTGGCCGGCATCTCGTACACATAAACCCTAACCACCGACAGCCCCGACCATGGATCCGCCGGATCCCCATAAAGCCTTTCCGTCTCCTTCTCCCAGATCGTGTCATCGAGCGCTTTTACCGCGGCTCCGCCCGCGTCGGCCGCGGCGGAGGAAGATCCGGCGGCGACGGGGCGCCGGGAGGTGAGGAACTTCTCAAGAGAGGCCACGAAGGAGTACTCCGGCGCGGCCGCATTAGACTTAGGGTTAGGTTGGATTTTTCCCGGGCAACGGAGGCGTCGAAGGGGTGGAGGCGGGGCAACGATAGGAGGAGAAGGCGTAGAAGAAGAAGATGGAGGCAAGCGCGAGGAGGGAGAGGGCGGCGACGAGGAACGAGGGAGAGGAGGGGAGTGCGAGGATCGAGGGTTTCCAGAAGCGAAGTACTTCCCGCCATTGTTATTCTCCGAGAGGACTAGTCGCAGAGAAACATCATGACGGATTTCAGATTAGTGCTTCACCATCAGGTACCGCACGAACATTGAAGTCGCTGTCCAAAAGCCAACACGACTAATGCCGATCGCTAGTGTCTTCTTTGGCTACTCTCAGTCTCCCACCGGGGGGCAAACAACCATTCCGTTGACTTTCGACTAATAAATAAATTTTTTTTAAAAAAATTCAGATAAAGATGAATTCTATCACTAATAAAATTATTTAATAGAATAAATCACATGATTTATACATAATTTTTTTATATCTGACATAGCATAATTAAAAAAAATTAAAAAAAATTTTTGATATCTGTGCGAGGCGCGATCTACCTTCGCGGAAGAAGATCAAAAGAAAATCTGAACCCGTAATGTGATCCGGAATTTTTATGAAGATACCTCACACACTTCCTCCTCTCTTGCACCAAACGGCCTTCAAAGATCACATTTCTTCGTACTTCGCCGATTCAAATTCGATTTCAGAGAGACTACGAAGACTCCATGAACACCGCAAAAGAAGCAAACCCGCCTCACAGATGCTCAAAATCCAATGCCTCGAGTCGGAGATGAGATTCCAAAGAAGGCGACGGAGGACAACCCCCGCCATCGGCCGGTGGCAGCCAAGCCGCCACCACAGTCGACGGTCGGAAAATGGAAGGGCACGACAAGCCGGCTATGGTTGGTTTCTCAGACTCCAGGCGGTCGTGTCTGGAGGAGATGGGGAAGCACTCGATCATGCGGCGAACGGGGCTTCCGATGCGGGATCTGAGGATCTTGGATCCCTTGCCCTGCTACCCATCAATGATTCTAGGGAGGGAAAGGGCTATCATGGTCAATTTAGAGCACATCAAGGCCATCATCAAGCCACTGAGGTGCTTATCCCCAACTCCAAGGACCTTATGGTTGCCCCCTTCATCCACAGTCTTCAATCTCGGGTCTCCAGCCCCTCAGGTGCTCCTCATCAGGTAGCGATGGTGATCCTCACCAGATAGTGATGGTGATCTACTTTGAAAATACTGACCTTGGTTCTCTTTTCTTCTTTGGTTAATTTAATGGATACATGGAAGGCAGGATGTTAAGGTTGTTAGTTATTTCCCAAAAGACATTTGTTTTGAATTTCTAGCTAAATTAAATGCTAGTAATAGTTTAAATAAGTATTTCAGATTAAGCGCTATAGTTTGTTTATAACAATTTTTTTTCTTAAGCTATGCCATGTCAGATATAAAGGAAGTCATCTGTAAGTCACGTGCAAATCACGTGATCCATTCTATTAAGAAATTCAAACGGTGTTAGCTCTTATCTTTCTCCGGAACTTTTTAAAAGAGTTTGTCCTTCTTTGAAAAAAGAGTTTTTATCCTGAAATAGATATTAGTCGAAAGTTAACATCTTGAAATAATTATTTGACCCTCACCAGGATTTTTTTCTCTTTTACCTATTATGTCAACTAGTATATTAGCCCGCACGATGCACGGAGGCTTTTTTCTTTTATTATAAAAAATTAGTTATGATTGGTCTGAAAATTAGCCTTCAGACTGAATTGATAAACTTACCATATCTAATAGAGAACAGAGCCTCATAAATTATAAATTTTATAGCTATAGAAAATCTTTTAGATCTAAAATTCCTGCATACTTCCAATGTTGTTTGCATAAATGATACTTGTAAAATGCTTGACAAGCTTACCATGTCTAGTAGAGAACAGAGACTCATAAATTGCAAATTTTATAGCTATAGAAAATTCTTTAGACCAAAATTCTCAAACCTTACAAATATCATGCTTCTACCAAATTAAGCTCTGAACAAGGCTGGCTGAAGGATAAGGCCATCAAAGTCATTGCTTTAGGCCCTCACTTGCTTTAGACCCCAGGCCCCCACTAGTAGCCATTCATCTCCACCACGTCCACCTGCGAGAAGATGAATGATGCCCTAATAGCTAAATCGTAGCATAGGATCAACACTGGCTTCACGGTATCATAGCATGGTGTTGCCGAAGATACGTCGGAGGAATGTTTGACAGCTGCTGTTGTTTGATCATCAGAAGATCTTACAAAGAAGGCCCTTCTCATCGGAGATGATGAGACGGGAGTGGTTCTTGGTGAGGAGGTGGAGGGCATCGTCGGCGAAAAAAGCAAGTGCCCGTTGGAGCCACAGGTGAAAAGCATGGCAGCGAGGATGCCGCTGGCATCGGATCTAGCACACGAGGTCGAAGAAGTCGGCAATCTGAGGGACGGTGGGGTTACCAAAGAGATTGCAGAGGGAGGCCTCGAGACAGATGAGGGCGACATCAGTGAGGAGGCCGTCGAAGGCACCGACGGTGCCGCCATCAATGGAGAGGATATGGATCCATCCGACGGTAGTGGAGGCCTTGAGGGGTGTCTCTGATGGGGTTCCAGGCTTCTAGTGGCAAGGAAGGCTTTGACTCTCCCCGCGAGGGAGGCAACGGCTTCTACAGTCCACCATCATTTTTTAGCCTTTTTCAAGTCACGATACACGTGAGTGGACGATGCGTCGGAAGAAATAAAGATGCGTTTGCCATAGTTAATACTTCCATTTTAACGATGCCGACATATTCCCTCACTTCCCAAATTAGGTCCCAATTCCCAATCAATCGATGGATTTATGCTTTCAACCTTTTATTGAACATAACGGTTATATTTTTTCCTATAATATCAATTTTTTAATTTATAATATCTATTCTTAATTCTTCTTTCTTTATTCTCTTTACTCATTTTTAGTAGTACTTTTTAAGACTCTAATTCATATTTTCTGCACTCCTGTACAAGACAATTAGTTGATTATTCATCTTATTTGCAATCAACATTCAATAATCAAGCACTATTGTTCTAACCTTTATAGATTTTTTATTTAATTTAAAATTTATATTATATTATTATATTATTTTATTTATTTAATAGTTGATTCATTAAATTAGAAATTTTGATTGTTGATCTTGTATTTGCCATTTAAAAATATAAGATAATTGTGATAGCTAAATTTTTTGATAATTCATATAAAAATTTAAATATGTCAACTTAAAATATGAATCTGATTATTTAAAGCTTCAAAAAAAAAGAAGAATTGAAAGTTTAATTCAATCTCAAAAAGAAGCTCTTAATAAATTTTTATAAGTAATAAAATAATAATTAAAAATATTGATGAATATTCTTAAATGAATAAGTTAATAATCTTTTAGAGTTAGATGATAATGAAATACTAGAATAAGAAGAAGTCAATGAAGAGATTCAAAATGATCTTCAAACTCATGATGAAGAGAACTAACCTGTTAATTTAAATGATTGCATTCTAAAAAATATTTATGATCTAAGTTAATAAATAAATATTGATACAAATTTGAGAGATTTATTAGTAAAAAAAGATTCAATTAGAGTTAAGGATATAAATTTTCTAAAGATGGATTCTTAAGATATTTTTTTACTATATATTATATTCAAAAATTGACAATGGGGAGAAGCATGAAAGAAGATAGTTTATTCAAAAGACTTGGATAGAGTATTTTTTTATTATTATAATTATTTAATTTATTTTTAGTATAAATAAACTAGCTAATATTGTTAGCACTAGAGATTGGAGAAATCTTAGTGCTAAGCTTAAGAGTCATAAGCTGAGTAATGAGTATATTATTAATATAAGTTCATGAATTGATTTAAAAATGAGATTATTAAAAATAAATAATTGATAAAAATATTTAAAAATAAATAAATAGAGATAAAAATATTAAAAAATATTAAAAAATATTATTAAGAATTATTGCTGTAGTAAATTTTTTATAAAATAATTTAGCTTTTTATGAAAAATAAAAGATCCATCAAAAAATAATAAAATTTTTTAAGTCTAATTGAAATGATTACAGAATTTGATCCGGTGATACAGGAACATATTTGATATATTAAAGATAATAAAATTCATACTCATTATCTTGGACATAATGTATAAAATGAATTGATAAATTTGTTAGCAAGTAAATTAAAATAAATTATTAAAAATTATAGAAGTAAATATTTTCAATAATACTTGATTACACTCTAGATGCAAGTCATTAAGAGTAAATATTTTTATATTGCGATGTGTAGATATTTCATCAAGTTCAATCAAAATTATCAAATATTTTTTTGAATTCTTAACAGTAGATGATACAACTAGAAAAGATCTTTTTGATGCCATTATGGATGAAATAAATATATTAAACTTCATATTAATAATTTAAATGATAAAATATGATAATAGATCTAATATGAAGGGCAAACAGCAAAGAGTACAAAAAAATTTTTAGAAATAAATCTTAGATCCTTTATATATCATGTGATTTTTACAATCTAAATTTAGTAATTTGTAATATGGCAAATTCTTGTACTAAAGTTATATCATTTTTTGGAGTGGCACAATGTATATATTCACTATTTTCGTCTTCTATTAAATGATGAAAATTTTACAAGATAATATATCCGGTCTAACTCTTAAATCATTGTCACAAACATATTGAGAAAGTCATATTGAAAGTGTTAAAGTAATAAAATTTCAAGCCTTACAAATAAGAGATGTTTATTGAAATTAACAAAAATTAGTGAAGATCTTAAAACTAAAAGTGAAGCTAATTGCTTAGCAATATATGAGCTTAAAAATTTAAATTTTATTAAGCATGACTATTTGATATGATATATTATTTACTATTAACTTAATTAACAAAAACTTACAATCAAAAGATATGCGTATTGATATTGCTATAGAATAACTAAAAGGTCTTCTTTCTTTTTTGAAAAATATAGAGAAGATAGATTTGCATCCACTATGATTTCTTCTAAAAAAATTACATCTAAAATAAAATAGAACCTAAATTTATGGCAAACATATCATTCATGAAAAAAATAATTTGATAAAAATATTGATAATAAAATAATAAAATCTCTTAAAGAATCATTTAGAATTGATTATTCTTATATATAGTAGATCAAGTAATTTTTTTACTCCAAATTAGATTTGAACAGTTTAAGATTTATGAAAATATTTTGATTTTTATTTAGTGATAAAAAATTGAAGTCATTAAATAATGATAGTTTGAAAGAATATTATCTTAATCTTAAATATTTCTTGAAATATAATAACTACTATGATATTAATGGTTTAGATTTATTTCAGAACTAAAGTTTAAAGAAATTATACAAGTAGAAGATAATAATCCAATAGACATACTCAATCATATAAGAAGACTCGACTCTTTTTCAAATGCATATATTATTTTTAGAATAATGTTAATAATTTCAGTAAGTGTTGCTTTAGTAGAAATTTTTTTTCAAAACTAAATTAATAAAATCTTACTTAAAATTAATAATGTCTCAAGAAAGATTAAATAGATTGGCTATATTATCAATTGAAAAAGGAATGTTAGAAAAACTTGATTATAAAAATTTAGTTAAAAGTTTTGTATCTCAAAAAGCTAAAAAATAAATTTTAATAAAAATTTATATAAATTTAATTAAAAAAAATTATTTAATATTTAGCTTTAGACCTCCATATGTGTTGAGCTGTCCCTGGCTCTCAAAATCTTAAGTTAATAAAATACTATGTTTAGCCTTTATAAATAAAATATCAATTATAAGTATATATTAATGAAAATACCAATTATTGCTGCAAGGCTCAAAATCTGGAGTAGGATGGATCGAATCGAATGAAGCTGGACTGGAGCAATCCTTACGATCTGATGAGAATTTTTCCAATCTGCAAAATCAGTCAAGAAACCAGATAGGGATCCTCCGATTCTTGATCCTTGGATGCTTAAATCAGTTCGAGCCTTGAGAATAGAGATGAAAAAGAGTAGAAGAGCAAGAGAAATTGAATAAAACTAGAGGAGGACTGGGTAGGTGCCAAGATTCTGGCCTAGTTTCTTATCGGTAGAGGCTCCCCTAATTTCAAAAAGTAGAACTTACGGATGAAGAATCCTTGACCTTCTATTTATAGAGGGATTGAGGTGACTGTTTCAGAGTTTGTTAGATCGTTAGAGAAATTTGTTAGGTGGTTAAAGAGCCATCTGTAAGTGAGCTAGCGTACAACTGTACATATGAGCTGGACATGAGATCATACCTAACTATATCTATCAACTGTACATGAGATCGTGGCCAACTGTGGCTTGGTTGTAGAGACCACCGCAGGCACTCGTGGAATGATTAAGTCCGTCAATATAATAGTTCACTTCGATAGATGATCCGAATGAAATAGAGACTAATCATAATAATCATCCCGGATATAAGAGGCACCTTGATTTAGGTTAGTAAATGCCCAACTTGAATATTCCTTTATCAGCCGAGACTTGTCATCCCTGAGAAAGAATATTAGGGTGTCTCTTATTCAGGTCAGTAAAATACCGACCTGAATCTCCTCATCGATAAATTAATCTGTTGTAACTTGGTACTTTGAGATTGATATCTCTTTGATCTCATATGATGATGTCATATATCTTGAGGCTGGTTTAGTGCACTAATACTTTCCTCCCACTTCTTATGTTCGAGGTGATAATTTTTCGATCGGACTAGGAAGTAGAAGTATCTTCATATTTACTATGTAGGTTGAATTTTCATCAGTTTGGGAGATATTTGCCATTCAGATCGGATTTACCAGCCAAAAATTTTATCTCCATACCTGCTTTTTGGCCCAACTTTATCAATCAGGAGATCTTATCTCCATACTTGCTTTTTGATCAGATTTTCACCAGCCAGGATATTTATCTCTATATTTATTTTTGGTCTGATTTTTATCGACCAAAAGATCTTATCTCTGTACTTGCCTTTTGATTCGATTTTCCACCAGCTAGGAGATCTTATCTCCATATTTGATTTTTGACTCAATTTTTTTACCGACCAGAAGATCTTATCTCCGCATCTGCTTTTTTATCCAATTTTTCACTGATCAAGAGATCTTATCTCCGTATTTACTTTTTGATCTGATTTTTACCGACCAAGAGATCTTATCTCTGTACTTGCCTTTTGATCTGATTTTTCATCAATCAGAAGATCTTATCTTCGTATTTACTTTTTGGCTCGATATTTTATCGATCAGCAGATCTTATCTCTGTATTTACTTTTTATTCGATTTTCCATCAGTCAGGAGATCTTATCTTCGTATTTGCTTTTTGATCTGATTTTTATCGATCAGAATATCTTATCTCCATATTTGTCTTTTAGTCTGATTTTTCATCGATCAGAAGATCTTATCTTCGTATTTATTTTTTGGCTTAGTTTTTACCAACTAGGAGATCTTATCTTCGTATTTACCTTTTGATCTGATTTTTCACCGATCAGGAGATCTTATTTCTTTATTTGCTTTTTGATCCTGATTTTCTATCAATCAGAAAATCTTATCTCCACACTTACTTTTTGATCCGATTTTCATCGATCAGGAGATCTTATCTCCGTATTTGCTTTTTGTCTCGATTTTTATCGATTAGGAGATTTTATCTCTGTACTTATTTTTTATCCGATTTTCTACCGATCAGGAAATCTTACCTCTGTATTTACTTTTTGATCCAATTTTTACCGATCAGGAGATCTTATCTTTATACTTGCCTTTTGATCCAATTTTCCACCAGCCAGGAGATCTTATCTTCATATTTATTTTTGGCTCAATTTTTTTATCGACCAGAGGATCCCATCTTTGTACTTATTTTTTTGTTCGATTTTTCATCGATCAGGAGATCTTATCTTCGTATTATTTTTGGTCTGATTTTACCAACTAGGAGATTTTATCTCCGCACTTATCTTTTGGTCTGGTTTTCACTGGTCAGGAGATCTTATCTCCATTACTTTTTGGCTCAATTTTTTACCGACCAGAAAATCTTATCTCCGCACCTACTTTTTTATCCGATTTTTCATCTATCAGGAGATCTTATCTTCATATTTACTTTTTGGTCTGATTTTTATCGATTAGGAGATCTTATCTCCGCACTTATCTTTTGATCCAATTTTCATCGGTTAGGAGATCTTATCTCCATATTTACTTTTGATTCGATTTTTTACCGATCAGGAGATCTTATCTTCATATTTATCTTTTAGCCTGATTTTTATCGATCAGGAGATTTTATCTCCATATTTACCTTTTAATCCGATTTTACTGGCTAGGAGATCTTATCTCCATACTTGCTTTTTGGCCCAGTTTTCACCAACCAAAAGATCTTATCTCCATATTTGCCTTTTGGCCAAATTTTTTTATCGATCAAGAGATCTTATTATCTTCATATTTTATTTTGAGATTTTTTGGACTGATATTATCATCACCTGGAATAGATGCATCGAGCCTTGAAAGTATCAAAATTAATTATTTGGTTGAAAAATGAAGCAATTTAACCTTTAGAAAATGATTCGCCATATCTTTTTGTCTTGATTGCCTGAAAAGGTATTTTTGAAAATATCCAATGAGGACGCGCCAAATGTCGATGCTAGAATGGCCTATCAACTCGATTACAAATCAGATTATCGTGGCAACACCTGAAGGGGGTACACCTAACAGCCACCTGACAAAGCTGCCAGATTGATGTCATGTGTCATAAATCGGTCATGGGGCCAGTCAATCTGGATCGTTGGTTTGCCTATAAAAGGTCATTGCCCCCTGTCACTGTCCATTACCACTATTTTTCGGTGAAGGCTCAGTCGGATTTTTTTTCTCTTGAAGTCTTCCTACCTTCAACATCCATCAAAGGGAGGCCATTGGATAGAATTTGCCGGAATCAAGAAGAAGGGCCTTTTTCTTATCTGTGGGAGAGGTTTCGTTTCCCAACTTTAGGTGTCGACCTTCTCCTCCCGATTTCAGTTGAGTTACCGAATAGTTTTCTTTGCTTCTCTCTTTTCTTTACACTTCTTCCCATCCGTCCCCTTTCATCTGCCTTTAGAAAATCCCTTGAGGAAAATATGCTTACCAAAGGGAGAAGGGGAAGAAGATTGTAGATGACCCCATATTAGGTCGACTCAGCCCTTATTGACTATTGAGATAGAGAGTTCACCCTAGGAGAATCTTGATATTGGTCCCGTAGGTGAAGGAAGTTCAGACCATAGTACAGAATCTCCCATGCATGGTCTCACAGATTACATCAGCCCGGAAACAGAGGGATCGATTTTGTCTGAGGAGAATCTCATGAACCTTAGAGAGAGATATGATGTATCCGATGAGTATGAAATGTTAGCACCAAGTCTAGAAGACTAAGTTTTTGAGCCCCCTGAGGGTTGCATTACCTTCTATGATGAAGTCCTTCAATCCGATCTGCGGTTTTCATTGTATTATTTTTCAATAACATTTTTGATTTCTATAGGATTCATCCTACCCAGATAACTTTTTTGAATACCATCAGAATGATCATAGTATTTATAATTATGTATAAATTCCTCCATATAGAACTTAGAATCTCCTTATTTAGGTCTCTGATCCTTTTGAAAAGATATTCGAGTGAGAAGGATTGGTGGTACTTCTCATCTCAAAAAAATTATAAATTTAGATCTAGTCTTTCTTTTCAATCCATGGTTAGAAAGGCCATTTCTTCTTTGTCTGGGCTCCCATTTTATGAGATTTTAAGACTTCCTGAGGGCATCCGGACATCAAGCATAATTTCAATGATAAAATTCTTTCTGAAGATGAGGTGGCTCATTCTGCCCTGATTACCATCGGAGTACCTAATTTATCTTCTCTGGTTATTGAACAAGCATTGTGTGATGTTGACATCAGCCTGTACTCACCTCGGGGTAAGATCGAAGTATTTTCTCTTGCCTTACTTTTTTCTTTTATATCATATATCTTTTCTTGACTGCACAACTCTTTTGATACAGAAATGAGGTTTAATCCAGATAGACTAGAGGGGATGAAAAGAAAGGACCAATCAAAACCATCGGACACTGATCCTGCACCAAAAGAACCAAAGGTGCGGATCCTCTTCTTGTCTGGATGCCATCTCGATCTTCTGCCACCCCTTCTCTGACTAGTTTGGGGAGAAATGATACTCTTTGAGGCCCCCAAAATACTCTCTAGGAGGTATCAATTGAGTCTCTACCTCGTCAGTCAATCGAGGTGAGAAGAAGGACAATAGCCGGCCTATGGCCCTTCCAAAGATCAAGGATGCAAGCCAACCATCACCCCATCCACTTCAGCTGAGGGAGACGTCGTGGCATGGATATCTCTTTTAGAGCGAGTACGGTTGGGTCTTGATCTGCTTGAATCGATGCTTCTAATTGTTGACCTAGAGGCCCACCGAAAGAACAAACTGGAGGAAACTACCAATCACGCTTTCGAATTATATTTAGAATTTGTTAATTATATATTTTCTATATATCTATGATATTTTTTGATAGACGAAAGCTGAAAGATATACATATATGCTGTATTACATTCTGGTACATAACATAGATTTAATGACGTATCAACTCAATTAGATCTAGGACGAAATCGATAGAATCCTTTTAGGTACAAAGAAATCATTCTCTTCTATGAATGTAGAAATATATTTTCTCTTTCTTTTCTATTCTATCCAAATCAAAGTTTCAATTTGATTTGGATAGAATAGAAAAAAAAATCCAAATTTTTGTGTGTACTAGATTAAAATAACAGGCACAAAGATTATTATTTTATTTTCCTAATCGATTTGGTAAAGTAAATAAATCCATGGGAAAGAAAAAAAGATAGAAAAATTTTTTTATGATCAAAAATTTATTCATCTTAGTTATTTCATAAGAAGAAAAAGAAGAAAATAAGGATTCTATTGAATTTCAAGTATTAAGTTTCATGAGTAAGATACGTAGACTTACTTCCCATTTGGAATTGCATAAAAGAGCTTTTTTATCCCAAAGAGATCTATGAATAATTCTGAGAGAACATCAATGGCTCCTGGCTTATTTGTCAAAAAAAAATAGAGTCCGTTATAAGAATTAATGGATCAGTTGGATATTCGAGAACCAAAAACTTGTTAATTTAATCATTTAATTTTTTTAATAGTTATTTTATTAGATTTTTTATTTTGATGAACATCGTTTGAGAAATTCATGGAATAATGAATTAAAGAAGAAAAAATATAACTATACTAGCTACAAGAAAAGATCTCATGATAGTCAATATGGGCCCTCACCACCCATCAATGCATGGTGTTCTTCGACTGATCGTTACCCTCGATGGTGAAGATGTTATTGATTGCAAATCCATATTGGTATATTTACACAGAAGAATGGAAAAAATAGCAGAAAATCGAACAATTATACAATATGTTCCTTATGTAACACATGGGGATTATTTAGCTACTATGTTCACAGAAGCAATAACGGTAAATACACTAGAACAATTGGAAAATATTTAGGTATCTCAGAGAGCTAGTTATATCAGAGTAATTATGCTGGAGATTTCTTCTCTTCTTTTCTTTTTTTTTGGTTCGATAAGTGATCGAGCTGAATCTTTACCTTACAGGTTGCTGTGAATCTCAACGTCATGTATGAAAATGTGGACTATTTGCTGACAAGTAAGGAGGCCATGGATGCCAACCTACTGATTCTCCAAGAGGAGAAGAAGAAAGAGTCCAAACTCATGGTAGGGCTCAAAAATCAACTTAATGAGAAATTGAAGTTGCTGAAGGAGAAGAATCAAAATCTTTTAGACCTTCAGCGAAAATATAATGAACAAAAGAAGAAGGTTTTCGAGCTATACACCCAAATCGAGGAGAACAAAGAACTAGAGTCGAGGCTTAAAGAGGTGGAGAAGACCAATGAAGCTCAAGAAAAAGCTATTGAAGCGCTTAAAAAGCAGCTAAAATAAGAGCAAGATAAGGTGGCAAGGGTAGTCGAGTTATGCAAGACTTCTAAGAAATTCGAGGAGAAAGTATTTGAGAGCTCTGAGGGTGCATATGATTATACATTCAGTCAGTACCGCAATCTAATCAAGAAATTATATCCTGAGGTAGATATTACCAAAATTACTCCGAAGGTGGCCATTGAGATGGGCATAAAGGGGTATCTCGAGCCGCCCACTGAAGCGACGAAGGAGCCAGCTAAGGAGTCAGATCGGAAGTTTACCGAAGTGAGCATAACTGAGGCCATCGTTGTAGAGCCTATATCTGCCGTGCCTCCCACTAAGACTCAGGTTTCCAAGACCATCTAGAAATTGGAGTCCACTACAGCCGTAGGGCCTGCTACCACTGATGTTGCTGGAGAGCCGGAGCGGATTAAAAAAGAATCAACATAGAAGAATTCCAGCACTCCAATAGATATTTTGTAATATTCTTTTCCGAAATGTATAGACCCGATAGGGTTTTCATAATTTGTAACGACCCACTGAGGGTCTTTCTATTTCCAAATGCCATGACCAAGTAGGGGTCTTTTCTTTTGTATTTACATTTTATGTTAATGAAGGAGATATTATCTCATGTGCCATGATACGATGTGTATGTTTCTATTATTTGGCAGATTTGATAACTTGCTAAAATAAAGCAATGGTATATATCTAATAGTTCAACAGAACCAAAAGTTTTGATGATTTAAATCTTAATAGTCATCAATTGATTAAAGGTCAAGATTTAGATATACCTTTGCTTATATGGCCTTGACTAGAGCAGGCTCAAGATTCGACCCAAAGATTGACATCTTCAAAAGAATCTAAAGACAATCTTACTCTAGAGATCAATATAGTATCATACTGGTTCGAGACTGGTGTAAGATCACTTTGATCTTGTGGTCGGCGTAAGACTCATTGGTTGATTGGGGGATCAAGCCCTTCGGGATTATACCAAACTAAAATTCAGAGAATATCCGCATCCTCCAAGGCCATGCCGGACTAAAATTCAGAGTAATATTTGCATCCTTCGGGGTCATGCCGGACTGAAATTCGGAGTAATATTTGCTTCCTTCGAGGGTATATCGAACTGAAATCTGAATCAATATTTATGCCCTTCAAGGCTTTATCAGACTGAAATCTGAATTAATATTTATACCCTTCAGGGCTTTACCGGACTAAAATTCAAATTAATATTTGTGCCCCCAAGGGACTTTATCGGACTGAGATCCGAATTAATATTTGTGCTCTTTGAAGCTCTATCGGGCTAAAATCAGGATTAATATTTGTGCCCTTTGGAACTTTATCAATTCAGAGATTAGGTTTTGGAGATCTTATCTCCGTTCGTACCTCTCGAGGTAGTACTGGACTGAAATCTGGATTAATATTTATATCCTTCGGGGCTCTATCGGATTGAAATTAGGATTAATATTTGTATCCTCTGGAGCTTTACCAATTCGAAGATTGGGTTTAGGAGATCTTATCTCCATTTGTGCCTCTCGGGGCTTCACCAGTCTGAGGGCCGAATATTGATAAATGGAAAAACACAATGTAAAAGAAGGACACATTAGAGCATTTTATTGACAATATTTTTGAGATTTTCAGAATTTCAAGTGCGGGGAATAATAGATCCATCTAAATTCTCAATTCTATAAGCTCCAGGGTGGATGACATCGATGATTCGATGAGGTCCTTTTCAATTGGAAGCTAGTTTGTTTTGTTCAGTAGGCTTTGAAATTTTTGCTCGTCTCAGGATGAGATCACCCTTTTGAAATGACTTCAATTTTACCTGGACATTATAATACTTAGAAATTCTCTGCTTATAGGCTGCCATTCTGATATGGATTTGTTCTCTCACTTCATCAAAAAGATCCAGATTGATCCTCAACCGATCAGAATTGATTACCTCATAAAAATTCTGACTTTATCAGATGATAGGTCAATCTTAACTGGAATCATAGCTTCATTCTCGTAGGTAAGCCTGAAAAGAGTTTCTCCTATCGAAATCTGATTTATGGTTTGGTATGCCCATAGTACACTGTATAGCTCTTCAGTCCACAATCAGCGAGCCTTATCTTCAAACCTTGAAGGATAGTTTTATTGATGACTTTAGCTTCACCATTTGACTGTGGATGCCCAGCAGAAATGAGTCAGTGATCGAAGTAAAAGAAGAGAATAAGATTTTTTATATAGATGATCCTCTTGAAGAATGTACCATGGAGCTTATCTTTTAATACTTCTGATCTTGATTGGATCAGTGGACAGAATTTTTTTAGATATATAATCTACTAAGGGATCTATCCAACTCGGCTCATGATCGATCTGAAATATAGAGAGCACATTAATACTAGGCCTATCTAACGTTTAATCAGTACCTTCTAATTTAGTTTGAAAAAATTCAAAGTGGCGAGGTGCGATAGAGCGTCAGTCTAGATATTTTTCGATCTCAAAATTTGGAGCACTTCAAGCTTTTCAAAATTTTTAGATAGCTCCTTAACATTCTAAAGATAACGAGCTATTGTGGAATCTTTGACTTTAAATTGACCCCATACTTGACCGACGACAAGCTATGAGTCAGTAAAAATCTTTAACTTTCTGACCTTGAATTTTTTTGCCATCTTGAGGCCCACCATTAGGGTTTCATATTTAGCACTATTATTGAAAGTGTTAAAATTGAATCTTAGGGCTTGCTTAGTTACGAACCCTTTAGGACTGATCAGAATCAAACTGGCACCACTTCCTTAAAATTTGAGGCTCCATCCACATGTAGGATCTAGAACGAATCATCACTTTCAGAACTTGCTGGGATTGATCCATCATCAGGGACAATACACTTTGCAACAAAATCAACT
Organism: Elaeis oleifera; assembly: GCA_000441515.1. Classification (NCBI taxonomy): domain Eukaryota; kingdom Viridiplantae; phylum Streptophyta; class Magnoliopsida; order Arecales; family Arecaceae; genus Elaeis; species Elaeis oleifera. The sequence continues at coordinate 357,348 of KE504776.1, read as the reverse complement.
AGTACCTGGCCTTTAACTGTAGTTCCAGATCGGTAGTGGATATCAAATTCACTGAGTTTAATAGCCCATTTGGCAATCCGATCTAAAGTACCAACTCTTTGTAATATCGATCTGAGTGACTGGTCTGTCAATACTGTAACAGTATGAGCTTGAAAGTAAGACCTGAGTCTCTAGGCTGCCATGATCAAAGCATATATTATCTTTTTGGCCTTTTATATCGGATCTCTATGTCTCACAATAATTTGTTGGTGCAGTAGATGGGCCTTTGAATGCCCATTCTTTCGAATAAGAACTAAGCTGACTGCACAGGGTGAGATGAAAATATACATATATAGTTCTTCACCTTCAACTGACTTAGAAAGAAGAGGTGGAGAGCTCAGATTTTTTTAAGATCTTCAAAAGCAGTCTGGCATTCTTTGCCCAACTGAAGTTCTTGATATTTCTCAATATTTTGAAGAATGGGAGGCATCTTTCAGCTGACTTGAAATAAATCGGCTGAGGGCTGCCACTCGTCCAGTGAACTGCTGGATTTTTTGATGGAGGTCGGACACTTCATTTCCAATAGTACTCAAATCTTTTCAGGATTTACTTCTATTCCTCTTTGATTAATAAGAAAGCCAAAGAATTTATCTGAGCCAACTCCGAAGGTACATTTGTTAGGATTGAGCTTCATCCGATGCTTTCTAAGTTTTTTAAATATTTTTTCAGATCGATAATATGTTGGTCTTCTATTAGGATTTGATACCTTGAGATACGATTCATACTGAGCCCACAGCGAGATCTAGGACAATGAACGGAGTCCAACGAGCAAAGATCAGCCGAAATGGAGTCCAGATGAAGAAGATATGTACGAAAGAAGGTGGCACAATCCACGGAGCGATGGAGGCCGGTGGTGGGTCGATGGAGGCTGCGGTGGAGCAAGCACATGCGACGGTGCACGGGCTAGCCACGAGTGCTTGGCCCAATGCATGGACACACGGGTGCGCATGGGTGCGGCCTAGGCCCAAGCGGGCATGCGCAGGCATAGCCCGCATGGATTTCTCATGCGGTCCATGCGCAGTGTGTGGATCGACGGTCCATGACGATCACTGTGGATCGATCGGGTGTTTTTCATCTGGTTTTACGTGGTCCATGGTGGACCGACACATTTTCGGAGGTGCTTCTCACGATCTTTGCGGACTTTCGTGGATTCGGGCACCATCCGACAGTTCGAATGAGTTGCAATTAAGATCCATTGGTTTAGAGAGCTGTTTGGGTCCTGTTTGAGCTTTGCTTGAGCTCTTTACCAAGTGGGACTCAGATCTGAGTTCTTTAAATAGACCTATGGCAACAAAGAGCCGTGTGTTGGAATGGTGGCTCGGCAGAAATCTGTGTGTACAGAATAGAGAGGGAGTTCAATTGTAGCGACAGACCCTGAAGCTAGGCACTGGCAGAGAGTAGAAGTAGGAGCTTTAGATGGATTATCAAGCAGCATACAGCGGTCATTTCAGAGATTCATGGGGTCTTCTTAGAAAGAGCTTTTGTGAAGGAGAGCTTTTATTGAGAGAGAGATTGGATGTACGAGGGTTGAGGATGTGATCTCCTCTTGTAATTTTTTTTTTCATAGTGAAGCTTGTATGCCCCATAGAGGCAAGTCTTTTAGCTAATCCATGTATTTGATTATATTTCTATTTTATTTCTTCTTTCTTCTTGTTGTGATGTATGGTATCGAAAAGATCCTGTGGTGATGGTATCCTGACCAAACATCCCTAATAAGTGATATCAGAGCAAGGCGATACCAGAGCGTAGGTTGTGATCGTGGTAATCAAAATTGAAGATGGAGAAGATAGGCTCAATCAAGATGGAGATCAATAGATTTGATGAAAGTATAATTCTCTTTATGGCAAGCGAGGGTAAGAAAGTGCTCATCCAGCAAGGATTGATCGATGCTCTCTTATAGGAGGAGAAGCCGGCTACTTTGAAGGTGCAGGATTAGAGACGGCTACAGATGCAGATGGTGAGTACCATCTGCTTGTACCTGATAGATGAGGTGGTGATACATGTACTTGATGAGACTTCTCCGATGGTACTATGGTCGAAGCTCGAAGAGTTATACATGGTGAAGTCTCTCACCAACACCTCTTCCTCTGAAGGTAGTTCTACAACTATGGATGACTGAGAGACAGAGTATGCATGAGCATCTTAGTCACTTCCAGAAGATCCTCACCGATCTTCTCAGCGTTGGCGAGAAAGTTGAGGAGAAGATCCGGACATTGGTCTTGCTAGCATCTTCCTCTTTCGTATGAGTCCTTGGTGACTGCTCTTCTAGTGAGGAAGAGCACCATCAAATGGATGAGGTCACCACGATGATTCTCCAGAACGAGATTCTCAAGAGGGAGAATCTGACTTCGAGCTGAAGTAGCAGTTCAGCTTTGATGATTTCTGAAGGAGTAGGAGGCGGCAGACGGAGCGATAGGAGATCGCGATGAAGATGGTCCAAGTCCAAGATGAGGGACTTAAGCAAGATCGGATGTTATCGATGTGACGAGTTGGGACATCTAGCCAGAGATTGTCCTCAACTCAGAGATCGAACGAGGGCTACTGCAGTGATGGTCAGTAGCGAGTCAAAGGATGATGTCTTAGAGATATCTGATGAGGTATCTACTTCTTTCTAGTAGTAAATTTTAAACTCTGCATGCACCTATCATGTATGTTACAGAGAAGAGAAGTTTAAAGATGGAGCTTACTACCTGATGGAAAAGAAGAGGACGAGAGGATATTACTACCTGATGGAAAGTCCAGTTCGAGATGGAGCTTCAAGAGCTAGGAGGAGTCCAAAGCGAGGTGGAGCTCCAGATAGAGGTGGATGGAGCATAAGATGCGAGACTCGAGAGAATGAGAGACGATATCATAAGGTGAGGTTTCTATTACCATAGGAGAATACCTCGAACAGGTGTCAGGTCAGAAGGAGCACAGTATACGATAGAGATGAGATCGAACAGCCTGACTCAGTTCTCATATTTGCCCATTTATGATCAGCAGACAATTGTCCTAGGGTATGGGGGCGAGGCGGTCCAGAAGTTCTCAAAGTTAGGAGGAGATCGAATGTCGAGTTGAGATGAAATTATTAGAATTTGATATCTCAAGATTCGATCCATATTAAGTCCATAGTGAGGTCCAGGATAACGAACAGAGTTCAACGAACCTAAGATCAGCCCAAACAGAGTCTAGATGGAGAACATACACGTGAAAGAATATAGCACGATCCACGAAGCGACGGAGGCCGTAGCGGAGCGAGCGAGCGCACGCAGCAACACGTGTGCTGGCCGCGAGCATGCGGACACAGGGGAGCACATGGGCCCGTGTGAATTTCTCATGCGGTCCACACGTGATGTGTGGATCGACGATCCATGGCGACCTCTGTGGACTGACCGGGCATTTCCTGCCTGACTTCGCATGGTCCACGATGGACAGGCACATGTTCGGAGGTGCTTCTTGTAGTCTTTGGGGACTTTCAAGGATTGGGGCACCAGTCAATAGTCCGAATGGGTTGCGATCAAGATCCATTAGTTCAGGAAGCTGTTTGGGTTTCTTTGAACTCTGTTTGAGCTCTTTACCGAGTGGGACTCAGATCTGAGTTCTTTAAACTGACCTATGGTAATAAAGAGCTGTGTGTTGGAATTAATGGCTCGATAGAGATCTGTGTGCACAGAATAGAGAGGGAGTTCAGCAACAGTGATAGACCCTGAAGCTAGACGCCAATAGAGAGCAGAAGTAGAGGCTTCAAGTAGACTGTCAGACAGCGGACAGCGATCATTTCAGAGATTCAGAGGATCTTCCTAGAGAGAGCTTTTATGAAGGAGAGCTTCTTATTGAGAGAGAGATTAGATGTACGAGGATTGAAGATGTAATTTTTTCTTATAATTTTTTTTTTCATAGTGAAGCTTGCATGTCCCGTGGAGGTGGGCTTTTTGGCTGTTTCACGTATTTGATTGTATTTCTGTTTTATTTTTCTTTCTTCCTACTACGACGTATAGTATCGAAAAGGTCCTGTAGTGGTGGTGTCCTGACCAGGCATTCCCAACATCCTCTTTGGTGCTCTTTACTATCATGTCATCAACATAGACCTCCATATCCGACCAATTTGTTGCTTGAAACTTTGTTGACAAGGCATTGGAACGTAGCACCTGCATTTTAAGACCAAAAAGCATCATTTTGTAACAATACAAACTTTTTTAGTGATGAGATAATATTTCTTCATCTTCTAGAGCTATTTTGATCTGATTATAGCTTGAGAAAGCATCCATAAAGCTGAGGAGCTTGTGATCCGAAATGACATTTACTAGCTGATCAATCTTCGATAGAGAAAACTATCTTTTAAACAGACTTTATTGAGATCTTTATAGTCGATGCATATCCTTCATTTGCTATTGGCCTTCTTGACCATAACAACAATAGCTATCTATTTCAGATAATGAGCTTTTCTGATGAATCTCACTTTTAAAAGCTTGTTAACTTCCTCATCGATAGCTTTTTACCTTTCGGGATGAAACTTCTTTTCTTTTATTGAACCTGCTTAAAATTTGGATCCACATTTGGTTTATAAATAATCACATTAGCAGAGATGCTAGGCATATCAGAGGCCGACCAAGCAAAAATGTCAGTATTTGTTCGTAGAAATTTGATCATTTTATCTTTTAAACTAGACTTGAGGTTTACACCGATCTAAACTATTTTTCTTGAATCATCTCCTAAGAGAATGGCTTCAAGATTTTTTGCCGGTTCACCTCAAACTTTTTTGAGCTCATCCAATGCATCCGATATGTCAATTGGCATAATTTTTTAATTATTTATTTTGATAAAAATCATAAAATACTGTCGAACCACCGTCTGATTGTCACGCATTTCATCAATTTCTTCCTTAGTCGAAAAATGCACTAGCATGTGGTAAGTAGAGATGATGGCTTTAAGAGCATTGAGCCTAGGTCGGTCGAGAATAGCATTATAGGCAGATGGAACTCTGACCATCAAAAAGTGAGTTGCACCATTGACTGCTTTGGCTCCTATCCTGTTGTAACCAGCAGAGTAATTTCTATCTCGACTGCCATCTATGCTATTGTAATCATCAGCCTATTGACGGTTATGCTAAAAATATAAATATATATGAATTGATAAATTAATAAAATTATTATTAACTTTTCATCACAAAGTAGTGTACATCTTCTTAATGAACTTCAATTATTGTGATAAAATCCTTAGGACTATCCTGATTGATATAGAAGGATATATCATTTAGTCGTTAAAATAAGTTCACGACCAAATGATACGCTATTACTAGGATGATAGTATTTATCGAGTATAGGTCATTGTATATCATATGTGTTGGTTATCCTTGTAACCAAATGGTATGGAGATATTAGTATGGTATACAAGTGAGATATAGGAGTACATCTCATTGAATGTGACCAACTACTGAGTACTCTGCTGTCAAGAGTAGCTCGCGAAGAATATGGATATAAATATCCTTCTGACCTGAGATCACTATAGTGACTTGCAAGTAACTCACTGTGCTTTGATGTCAGATTATCTAAATTTTAATTCAGTGATGGAAGATTTTTGAGTACAGTCAAGTACTTATGAAGTCGATGTATGAGTCAAGATGAAATTGACTCCTCTGAATAAGTAAGAGTTAATGCATTAATATATTTTAATTTAGTAAAACTTTGACTAGGATAATCCATGTGATGGATTTGAAAGGTTGAATCACAATGTGGTTGACTAATCTGAGTTTGATAGTTAAACTTCAGATCACCTTGAGTATTAGGATCAAAGGGATGAATTATATGAAAACCGTATGCCAATAGGTTTATGAATGATGCTTTGCAATCTTTCGATCTATCCGGATGTCGGATCTCATTGCTAGATGGTTACATCGATTAGTTCAGAAAGTTATTCCTATGCTAACGGTTTAGGTTCGAACCTATAAGGTCACACTCAAAAAAATTTTAACTGATCATGTGGCTGATCAACGATTGAGAACCGTTTTAGGATGTAATAGTCAATTGATTGATGATTAATCTTGTGTAAAAGTTGTAATAATTAATTTACTAATTATTGATGAATTATAAGAGGATTGATTAATAATTAAATTACTAATTAACTCTATTTGATTGAGGATTGAAGTTTGGATGAAATCTAATTGAATAGGATTCAATTTGGTTTGACCCGATTAGGTTATGAGATGACCTAATCGCTAAGGAAGTTTGATTCTTGATTCGAATTCGATTAATTTTTAATTTAATTAAGATTTAATCAAGATCATTTATTATCTAATTAGATTAAATAATCTAATTGAGTCTAACCTAATTTGGTTGGATCAAAAATCTAATTAGAAATGAATATAAACTCGAATTTGAATGGAACAAGAACACCCCATGCACAACCTTTCACTGCACCCTACTTTTCTCCATACGTGAAATTAATTTTCATATAGAATTTTTTGCACCCAGAAGGTGTGTGACACCTTCTTCTAATTCTCTTTAGATTAGGATTTGGTTTGTTTAAGTTTGACTTTGAATTGGTTTGAAATCAAGCTTAAACTAAGAGTCTAAGTTTTGTGGGACTCTTCATTGCCACCGACCAGCCTTATTTCTCACATGCAATAAATTTTTGCATGATGTTTTTTGCACCAATCTAAGTTGTGTCATTCTTTTTCTAAGTCTCTTATGTGTAAATTAAATTTGATTTAAAATAAAATTCAAATTTGATATAAATTTGTGATAAGATCAAAAGCTGTTTGAAGCTGAACTAGATTATCCAAACTCTACATAAGATGCCACCTTTAAGAAGGTTGGTTTTTGTGCACCAAATAACTTCAAATTTGGTGTGAGAAATCCTCAGAGAGGGTGTGAGAGATCTGAGAAAGAGGGGTGGGCATCCGTGTGTGAGAAAAGAGGAAGAAGATCCTCTTTGGGGCGTGAGATTTAGGGTGGGGTTCTAGGGTTTCCTAGTTTCTATTTGTGAGAGAGAAAATAAAAGAATTTATTTTCTTATTCCACACCATCTCCTCCTTGAAAAGCTCTTTCTTCTGATCTAGAGGTATTTATTTGATCTAAAGAAAGGAGTCTCCATCAACCATCTAGATCCTTCATCATGAGTTAGCACTACCAAGAAGGACGATCTGCTCAGGGCTTCGAGTGAATTATCTGTAGAGGTCGGACACGTTGTGCGACTGCTCGATATTAGAAAGAACCTCCTATCACATCCATCAGTAGTGATGATCGTCGATCTATAATCAGATAATGGATTCTGAACTCATCGGATCAGATCTAAACGTTAGATGTGATTCAGGACATCGATATGATTGATGCAGTATTTCTTTCGGATCAAATTTTTTATGTAATATTTTCATATCATAGACCTTAGAAAGATAGTTTAGATCTAATCTAAATCATGTATAGGAGATAAAATAGTTTAATCCACTACTTTCACTATAAAAAAATACATGCTTTAAACTGTCTGTTTTCCAACAATGATATCAGAGCCACGGTTCTATATGACATGATATTATATACATTTAGATCTATAATTTAATTTTAATTAAATTTGATATATGATATTTTAGATCTAAAATTAATTATAGATCAGATCGCACAAACTAAAATAAATTATCCCGCTGTAAGGTTTATCCTTTACAGTGGAAAGGTTGTCCTAGTTTGTGCTAATCTTTATAAAATCTGATTTTAAATTGAAGTATGTGATATTTATTTATGATGATTATTATCTAATTTTGATATAATCAAAATATAATAATCAGATTTAAAATAATTTAGATTAGATTTAAATTATTTAGATTAGATAATCTGAGTAGCAAAGTAATCGGATCGAGTTTGTCACTAGACTGTCCAATTATAGGAGGTAATAGAGATTAGATCTCTCTTTTTTTCATTCAATTTGATCCTCTTATGATGTGTAGGGGTGCCATTGTGACTATATCCCATAAAGATGAATGCGATAAAAAAATTTACTTTCTGCAAAATCTTAGGATTGTGTATGTGATATATTGTATGAAAAGTAGTTGCATCTAATTATTATAAATAAAATCTAGAATCATAAATATGTTTAAAATAATTTTAAAATAATTTATGATTAATTTTATTATTATTTATGTTGAGTTATTTTGATCTAAAATTATTGTAATTGTTGTAGTTCGCTTGTTGAGTCGACTCAGTTTTGTTTGGATCGACTCAGGATCTTGGTTAGTCAGCTATATTTTGTTGAGCTGACTTAATAAAATAGACTGAAAATGTGATTTATAATTCATCATCGATGAGTCAACTAAGTCTCGAAACTTAGTCGATCCATTGTGATGAGTCGGCTTAATCCAAGAATGAGCTGATTCAAGTTTCAGATATAAATAATCATACATAAAATTAATTATAAAATATTTATAAATTTGAAATTATTTCAAATATCAAACTCCTACCCACAGTCCCTAACTTAATTAAGAATTAAGTTGAATATATGAGATCTAGAATTATGAATTAAAGATCTAATATCAATCGTATAAAATATAGGTGATGGGTTTATGGGTTAGCTTGATCAGGTCTTTCTAATTGGGTGAGACTCTAGGATTAGAATCAAAGTTTAAATAGACTAAATAGAGAAATTGATTAAGTTTAATCAAAAATTAAATTAGATTAAATCAAGATTTTTCTAGAGCCAATACAATAGTTGTAGTTGGTCGAGTCCATATCTTTGATTAGACCTAAATAGACTTTGATCTCAAGCTCAACGGTCGAACCCAAATCCATAAGTTGATCTAGTTGAAACTGATTAACCAGTTGATGTCTAAATAAGTTTGACTATCTTGATCGATGATTTTAATTGGGAGCTACTCACATAAATTGAGTCTATGATGAGTTAATGGCATATCCCTCCCATCGATCTCATTTATCTGGCCAACATGGTGAATTAAATTTTGATCGGATCACTTAATGATTAGAGTTAACCCATGCTTACTAGAAAATCAGTTCGACTGATTTAGATGCCTCTAGTTTGACTTATTTTATTCTCAACATGACTTAATGAAGTCAGTGGGAGGATTGATGACTTGTCGTTAGACCGGATTATTTTAATCTATCCTAATCTGACTTGATGAAGTCAGTGAGAGGATTGAGATTAGCTGATCTGTGTATTTAATCCTATTAAATTATATTAATTAATTTTTAAATTATTAGATCTATAAAATGAGCTAGTTATGGTGATAACTAGATCATAGCCTCTCATTAAGGTAAATGATAATAAGTTCATTATTTTGATTGACATTATAGGCGCCATCCGTCTAGTATTTCTCTGAATGATGAAATTATCATTCATCATATGATGACTCTGTTGTATTATCTGATGAATGGTTGGTTGGTCGAGTCATACTCGGACCTGATCATTCATTAGTTAGAATCACTGAGTAAGTTTATATTAATAGTTAGATCTAATCGAGATTTTCAATGGAGGCCCATCGCTTATTGAAATAAAATCTGAGATGAAATTAATTATTAAAATTATTTAAAAAATAATTGATTGAAACCTACCACAGATGTATATGGGTTGACCGAGCTATACTCGGATCCATATGCAATCTGTATGGATTCTAGTACCCACTAAAGAATTAAAGTAATTCTTTGGAGGTAGAGGCTAACAATTCGTATAAAATAATGAAAGAGTCTTTAGACTAAAATTTATATCTTTAAGCTTAATTAATTCGTATACTAATTAAGTATGCATTTTTTTCAGAAATGACCAATATTATGTCGTTCCACTCACTGTTTGACAATGATGAGTTTATTGGACCCAACTTCGATAGCCAATATCAGAAGTTGAATATTGATCTTAAGCCCAATGCAGCTAAAAAATTTAAGGCTAAACCGAGTCAGGCAAACTATGACCTAAATAGGTTAAAAAAATGAATAATTAGTTGCTGATCAAGGTGCTTATATGATAACACCTTATAATTTCTCTATATGTGATACTACTACTTAGATATTAGATATCGAAAGTCCAGTTCACATATGTAATTTATTACAAGGACTTCAAATTAGTAGAAAATTTGAGAACGATGAGAGATTCTTAAATATGGAAGATGGAAGCCAAATTTTAATTTTGGCTTTAGGAGTTGTCGAGCTTGTTTTCAAATCTAATAGTATCATTTTAAGTGATTGTCACTATTGTCCATCTTTCTTAATGAATATAATCTCTGTTGGCCTTTTGGTCAAAGATAGTTATAGTTTATCAATAAGAATGATTATTGTGATATCATTATGAATGATATTACAATAATACGAAGATAATTAAGAAATGATATGTATATTTTATCATAACCTGTGAGTGTAATGTATATTTCAATAAACATCCTAAGTTAGATAATGTCATGGATGTCTATTTTTGGCATTGTAGGCTAGGTCACATTAACAAGAACAGAATAAACAAGTTAGCACAAGAAGATATCCTCAATATCAATGATTGTGAATCATTGCCGATTTAAATTTTTGCATGATATTTTTTGCACCAATCTGAGTTATGTCACCCTCCTTTCTGAGTCCCTTGTGTATGGATTAAATCTAATTTAAAATAAAATTTAAATTTGATTTGAATTCATGATAAGATCAAAGGCGGTTTGAAGCTGAACTAGATTATCCAAACTCTATATGGGATGCCACCTTTAAGAAGGGTTGGTTTTTGTGTGCAAAATAACTTCAGATTTGGTGTGAGAAATCCTCAAAGAGGCTGTGAGAGATCTGAGAAAAAGGGATGGGCATCCGTGCGTGAGAAAAGAGGAAGAAAATCCTCTTTGGGGCGTGAGATTTAGGGTGGGGTTCTACGGTTTCCTAATTCCTGTTTTGTGAGAAAGAAAATAAAAAAATTTATTTTCTTCTTCTACACCATCTCCTCCTTGAAATGCTCCTTCTGATCTAGAGGTGTCCATTTGATCTGAAGAAAGGAGTCTCCATCAGGCATCCAGATCCTTCATCACAAGCTAGTACTCTCAGGAAAGATGATCTGCTTGGGGCTTCGAGTGGATTATCTGTAGAGGTCGGATACTCTGTGCGGCTGCTCGACATCAAGAAGGACCTCCTACCACATCCATCAGTAATGATGATCGTCAATCCACGATCAGGTAATGGGTTTGAACTCATTGGATCAGATCTAGGCGTTAGATCTGATTTAGGACATCGATACGATCGATGCAGTATTTCTTTCAAATCAAATTTTTTGTACCATATTTTCATATCATAGATCCTTAGAATGGTAGTTTAGATCTAATCTAAAATATATGTAGGAGATTAAAATAGTTTAATCTATTGCTTTTGCTATAAAAAAATACATACTTTGAACTGCTTGTTCTCAATAATTTCTGCCTCGATCGCCATCGGATTTTTTAAGAATCCAATGAGAAGAGTACTGACCCGCTTAAGCTGTCCGACCAAATTTATTTTGAGAAAACATCATAGAACAACACATCAGCAGAGCTTTCGTTATCAATAAGAACTCTTTTTACATCGTACTTTGCTATTATCATAGAGATGACAACATCATTATTATGAGGGGTTTGGATCTCCTTAATATTATTTTCAGAAAATGAAATAACATCTTCAGTTTTCTACCTCTTAGGAGATGAGTTATCAGTGCCAGATAGGACGTCAGATATCATGTTGCTAACACCAGCAGTTGATCGATTATGGTCCTCAGAAGTTTCTTCTGCTGGAGGCCTGTACTCCACAGTTTTGGCCGATCTGATATATTTACCGAGGTAACCTCGGTGGACCAAGGTCTCTATCTTATCTCGTAGCTACTTGCATTCCTCCGTGTCATACCCATAGTCTCGATGGAAGCGACAGTATTTCTGCTTGTCTCTCTTCTCTGGAGGAGCCTTCAAAGGATCAAGCCTTCGAAGATACCTTTCTCCTTTCATTTCCATCAAAATCTAACCTCAGAGAGTGGATAAAGGGGCATAAGAGTCAAAACACCAAGGTGGACTTCTTGACCTCAAATTTTTTCAAGATCGATTTGAGTTTTCAGTCTGCTGTACTTCATTATTCTCTCTCGATCATTTCTTCCTATTTTTATCCTTCTTTGCCTGCCTTAAGATGGCCTCCTCCTACTCGATCTGAGCATACTTACACATCCGATCGAGCATCTCGTCATAGGTATCTGAGAAGATCTTATTTAGAGAAAAGATCAGACAGTTGCTTCAGAGTCTCCTTTTCAAAGCAGATATGACAATTGATTCATTGAAATTTTTTACTTCCAAGATATCCGCATTGAAATGAGCCACATACTTCCAAAAGTCCTCTCCCTCTTATTGCTGATCAGAGAAAAGACTATCCACATACCTCAAATGAGATCAATTAGTACCAAAGTAAGTGACGAACAGTCTCTCGAGTTGCTCAAAAAAGAGATGGACCCTTGTGGGAGTTCGAAAACTACACCCTCACTGCCTTCTTGAGGGTTGCAAAAAAATAATACATAATAGGACATCAGAAGCCCCTTGTAAAATCATGAGGGCTCTATAACCCTCGATATGATCTATTGGATCAGTAGAGCCATCAAAAGACTCGAAGACAGACATCTTGAATCGATTTAAAATCGATTCACTCAAGATCTCATGAGAGAAAAGAGATCGGAGATTGAAACTATCTTTATTCTGAGATCGACCTTCTACCTGGATCTCCATCAGACATCTTTCAAGATCCAAGATCTTATGCTCTAGATCACTCCCTCTTTAAACTTTGAGAGTACCAAGGGCAAATTCACTGTCAGCCTCATCAATGTGGTGTTTATCTTGTTGGGCTGGTTGGGGGCTGTGCTGAGATAAAGCATTTAGAGGAGGAGCTTCCTTCGATTATTGCTCCTCCTTCTTTTGAAGCTGTTGAATGGTTGCTGTAAGAGCTTGGACTTGCTGAATAAGAAACTGAACTGTTGAGGATCAACAGTAATTGGTTGCTGTGGTGGCACCTCAGGTGCTCCTTCTTCTGGAGCTGAGGGAGAGGGATGTTGAGCTCGTGCCTTAACTATCTTTTCATAAAAAAATCAGAAAGTTTTTTCCTCTAGCGCCAATCTGTTACTGCAAGGCTCAAAATCTAAAGTAGGATGGATCGAACTGAATGAAGTTAGACTGGAGCAATCCTTACGATCCGATGCGAATTACTCCAATCTACAAAATCAATCAAGAAATCGAATGGAGATCCTCCGATTCTTAACCTTCCGATGCTTAAGTCAGTTCGAGTCTTGAGAACATGAGTGAAAAAAATGGGAGAGCAAGAAAGATTGAATGAAATTGGAGGAGGACTGGATAGGTGCCAAGATTCTGATCTAGTTTCTTATCGACAGAGTCTCTCCTAGTTTCAGAGAGCACAACTTACCGATGGAGGATCCCTGACTCTCTATTTATAGAGGGATTGAGATGGCCATTTCAGAGTTTGTTAGACCGTTAGAGGATTTTGTTAGGCGGTTAAAAAATCACTTATAAATGAGCTGGCGTACAGCTATGCATATGAGCTGGATATGAGATCATATCTGACTGTATCTATCAATTATATATGAGATCGTGGCCAGCTGTGGCTTGGTTGCAGAAGCCATCGTGGGCACTCGCAAAACAATTAAGTTCGTCAATATAATAGTTCACTTCGGTAGATGACCAGAGTGAAATAGAGACTAGTCATAATAACCATCTCGGATATAAGAGACACCACGATTTAGATCGATAAATATCTGATCTGAATATTCCTTTATCAGCTGAGACTTGTCATCCCAGAGAAAGAATACAGGGTGTCTTTTATTCAGGTCGGTAAAATACCGACCTGAATCTGCTTATCGGTAAATTGATCTATTGTAACTTGGTGCTTTGAGATTGATATCTCTTTAATCTTATATGATGATGCCACGTGTCTTGGGGCTGGTTTAGTGCACCAACATCGATCAAGCCCGACATGCTGTCAATATCTAGCTAAACACTTAGATTTTTTTTGACTATCTCGATCCTGAGGAAATAGAAGCTGAACGATGGTTACCCAACGTGGACATTAATCACCCATATTCGGGGGATCGTGGGCGTAATAACTTTCACTGATTGTCTGTTACTTAGTTTAATGACAGTTAAGAAGGTAACCGCCACTAAGGATGATAATACCTACGTTCCAGATTCTAAGGAGCGAAAGCTACGCGATAATGCTACTATCTACCCCATATAAAATGGTAAATAAGGAGACTGGGTAAGATTTTCTGGCTACTAAATATTCTGCTCTCATATTTTGATTTTTTGATCATTCCTTCTTTGATTGATTTAAGTATCGGAGGATCTTCTGCTGATCAACTTTCGGCAAATGGATTTGATTTTGTAGGTTTTCTGCCATCTAACAAATCAGGTACAATATCTCTACTCCTAGCCAACCATCTCACCGGAGATTTGTGGCAACAGGGTTCTTGGGCATGCAAAGGGCCACCTGGTGACCAACCTTGAGGTGCGCCTCTTGAACCACTCTGTGGGGTGCACCATGTTCCTTGAAGCGCACAAGGCCAAGACGCTTGGGGCCGGAAGATGCTTGGGTCTGGCGGTCAGGGAAGGCAATGCAAGACTCGATCAAGTTTCGGCCTTTGATCAGCTCTTCTTGGGGTTGGATGTGGGCCCGGGCGGCCGATTCCTCGGGTGAATCAGGACAGGGCACTTTGTTTAGATCGATGTTTAGAAGTTTGGCCATGGCTGGAGGGCAGGCAGGGAAGAAGAAGACAAGCCAAGAAGACAAGCCGAAGAGAGAAACGTCAAACGAAGAAGCTGGAAGATGGTCGGCGAGGAATCAAAATGAACAGATTATACAAACTCCTTATTCTATTTTGTACTCCTTTGTTTACGGCCTAGAATGAATGGGGTATATCGCTATTACTGTTGGAGTGCGTTCACAAAGTCGGCAACCACCGTCGAAAATTTAACTGAATTCACCATCTCTTTGTCATATCACAAGCGTAAGGTGCGATGTGAAGTTTACTGTTGTTAGTGGGTACCTCTTGGGACTCGTTTGATTGAAAAGGAGGGAAAAATATAACCAATGAAAAAATAGAAAAAATTTATATTTGATTGAAATTTGCAGGAAAAAAAATTAAAAATAATATTTTATGAAATAAGATTTTATTGTCATGAAAAGAATATATATTGGATTGAAATTAGATTAGATATGGATCAGATACCGACATATTCATATTTATATTTATTTATCTGATGAATACAAATATGGATACAGATATTATTTGAATGTCAAAATTTATATTCATATTTATTTTAAACAGATACGGATACAATTTAGATATTAGAAGTATAGATATAATTATGGATATATCTTAGATAATTAAATTTTATGACTATAGAATCAAAGATATTATGAAATAGATGATAAATCAAGTTAATAACATGCTTATATGATTATTATTTTTAAAAAATTAATAAATATTATATAAATTATATAATATTATATATAGATTCGAATATTCGGATATGGATCGGATAGTTGTCTATTCATATCCATATTATATCTATTTTTTTTATGGATATGGATACGGATATTAGTCGGATCCTCAAATTTCTGTCCATATTCGAATTTATTCAAATATAAAATAGATCCAAACGAATAATATCCATACCATTTTTACTCCTAATATATATATATATAGGGGATATCGAAAAGTCTAATTCTAGTGTTTGAGAATTGGGATAATTTTTTTTCAAGCATATCTTAAATTTTAGATAAATAAGGTAAGATATTTTTTTATAGAAAAAAAATATATATTTAAATAATATTTAATTAAATATAAATTATTTAAATATATCATTTATTTATGACCAATCAAATATTTAAAATTATATATCTATGCATCATATATTTTAAATATCAGCTTCTGTAAAAAATATTTTAAATATTTTTTTTCCCGTAAGCTAAGTAAGTCTTTAGAGATTGAGATCGCAAGGGACTCACAATATAATGAGATAGGGCGCGAGCAAGCTTTCATCTGCCAGGTGGAAGCTTTCTAATTTTGAGGGAAGCGTTAGGGAAGTGATATTAATCAAATCTTATTCAAGCCCAGCTACTGGTACGACTATAAATTACCACGCGAAGGCTACGTGCCCATGCGTTTCTACCCATCGCCTAACGGGGCGGAGGTTTTTTTAAAAAAAAGCCATGGCTTTTATAACAGAGAGCCTACCACGGAACACCTGGCGAGCAACAAAGTGCTTAATTAAATTAATCGGAGTCCCTTTCGAGGAAAACTTTGTTTTGTTGCTCTTCCCCCGTTGGCGCAGGAGCGAAGGCCGGCGGAGGCCACACAGCGTGCGGCGTCTCCCATCCAAATATTTCTCTCCTCCCTCTCCCCCTACCAAAAAACCCTCGGACGGTGGCGCGTCGGCGGAGGATCTGCGGATCCGTGACCTAATTTCATACGCTTATCCCCTTCCGTGCTCACTTTCCTCTCTGCCCGATCGGAAATCCTACTCAATTGGCCGCCCTGGAGACGCTAATCGGTCCCTGAACTAGCTCTGATATCGCTTCCTTGGAGCTGGTGCGTTTCATCGCCTCATAGATATTTCAATTTCTTCTTCTTCCTTTTTTCAAAAGAATTCCCTCAAAATATGCTCATGATTTGATGTCATGTTGATCTTCTAGCTGATTTGATGGGTAAAAACTAAGCAATCAAGTTACTGATTACTGAAATTTTTTAAATGGTTGGCTGAAATTGTTCGGAGAGACACGTCGTTACTGATTCTACTTTCATAGATCTCCTTCTCTGTTTTGGTGACATTGTGTCGTTAAAAAGTTTTTTTTCTTTTTTTTTAATGTAATGGTAAATATAGTCGATCCAGAGCTCAGAGGTTTTTTTTTAATAATAATTTTTAGATGGTTGTTCATGGATGAATCTCTAAGCTGATTTGAGCATCATTTCATTCATGAGAAGTATGATTCAACGTGCTTATTTTCATATTGGCAAGTGAGTTGATTTGATTGCAGTACGTTGTTTATATGACCATCAGATGTCGTACGGGGCAAGGGTAACTGTTGGGTTTCGGTGGCGCAGCGGAAGGGTTAGGTGTTTAAAATTTCATTCAAAACACCCAATGCACCGAAAGCCCTAATGCCCAGAAACTCTTGACTATAATAATCAAAACATAATAAATATAAATTAGGATAAGAAAATACCTGTAGCGTTAATCCTAATTTCCACAAGACGTCCAAGTGTCCGCCCTCCAATGGTGATCCATACAGAAATTGAACCAAAGACAGCG
>KE504776.1:322638-333044 GCA_000441515.1 Elaeis oleifera | reverse complement strand
CTGGAATATTGATCCCGACTCAATGCTCCTACGATCAGGAATATTTAAGATTAGGATTTTAGGATTTTAGATCTCACTAGCATGACCCATTCATGCCTCCTAAAACCATTATCCTAATCCTTGGGGTTCATCATAATCTTAGACATATTAAAATGCAGCTAATATGATGAATCAATGCCTCAAATAATAAATGTCGTTTCATGAGTTGAAAATTTTAAGAAAGTCCCATCGCAATACACTTACGATTGGCTTATAGGGCACTCTTCTTTCAGTAACTCTTAAGCAGATTAGTTAGGGAAAGTGTTAAGAAACTGCTGCTAGATAGTACTAGGTTGTAATGTTATTATAGTGTATAGACTGTATTCTAATCTTTTTGGAATTAGTACTAATCTCATTTAACTTTCGGGCTTCAACATTGTACATGAGAAGCCTCCATCTGTGCCCTAGTGAAGGGATGAGAGAGCGAAGGGGCTACATGTCCAGACCCTCTCTGTTTCCTCTATTCCATTATACATTGTGTGGCTTTACCCCAGCTACAGTCCGGAGTCTCCTGACCCGTTCCTATTACATTTAGCTTAACCCGATTTAGCTGGGCTGAGCTATGCAAGCACTCATCTGAAATAGGCAAGAAGGGTGATGCCTAACTGCCTAGACTGATGCCAAATTGACTGGGCGAGCATACACAAATCATGCCGTTCAGGTGGCGGTTGCCAAGGTGTTGAAGGGCGGCCTGGGATTCTAGGTGGTTGCCTGTGACCACTAAGTTGAGTGAGTTCTTGAGATAAATATCAAGTCTTAAACAAGTTCAAGAGGTAGGGAAAATTTCGTTGCAGTTTTCTGATCTGTCTTGACCTTGAAGAGGAGGATGTCTGGTGTCATCAACAAATTATAAGAGGCTGATATTGTTAGAAACCCATAATGGTGCCTATGTTACCAGGTCAGTGGAGTGTCTTGCTGAGATCATCAGTCACCAAAATGCATAGGAAGGGAAAGTGATCTCCTTGCTTAAGTCTACAGTGACCATTAGAACTACTGATTTGTTGTTAAAGAGAATAAAGTGAATCCATGAGTAAATCCTCTTCTTTGTGGAGCAAGAGTGTTGTTTAATCTCACAGGCAGTAGAGGAATTACCATCTTTGGAAGGAAGGCCTATCGATAGGATCCAATTAAATCCAGTGGGAAATATTTCGGCCTCGGAGCTAGGTCTTGGCTCGCATTCACTCACTGACTCACTCATTTTCATTAATCGTTATCTCCTGCGCTTCTCCCTTCTAATTTCCCCTTCACCTGGCTTTGTCTCTCTTGTTCATTCATTTTCATCTCTATAAAATCACATCTAAATCATGTTTCGTTTCTATTGCATGAACACTAACCAGTAAAGTTTGTTTTGCAGCTTTGAAATAGACACATCAGAGTGTGATATACAGAAGCTGGATTGTGGAGATTTATCAAATAAATATAAAGAGTATTGGACATAAAAATTAGGAATGGCACCTTTAAGCAAAGCAGATAGGAAAGCAGCATTAGATGTTGCAGCATGGATGTTCAATATAGTGACTTCTGTGGGACTTATTATGGTTAATAAAGCTTTAATGGCCACACATGGATTCAGTTTTGGTAAATTTATTAAACTTCTTGATACCTCATTTCATAAGCTGTATGTCTTGTTTATTATGTTCATAAGACTGCATCACATTTGAAATTGTTAGTTAATCTTACCTGAGGATTTCAGTCTTGAAATTTCAAGCACTCGACTGTATTATTTGTCGTAAAGTTAACTGTTGGTTGTTTTTAATTCTATAATCATATATACTATTAAACAGAGCATAAAGGAAGCTATGCAAAAATGTGTTTCTTCTGAAGGAAGTTAATAATTCTTATATTGAATTAGTATAAATGTATAATTAATTATTACATTTGATTTTTGTGCTATGAAGTTATTGTTTTTTGTCCCAATGTTAGCATGCAGTGTTTAAATTGCTAGCTGTTTCTATATGGCCCATATCTAGAACGATCCCACCATGCTGTGAGTTTACTTTGCTCCAACTAGTATACATTTTCATTTGCAACTTATGTTTCAGTATGTTGTTTTCATGGCACGTGGATTTATATGAACTTATGTTGTTTTCTAGAAGTTAATTACAGGTTTATGGACTATTCACGTGGAAGAGTTTTTTTTCCCCGTTATCTCTGTTTTGCTTTTTAAATGTAACATTCCAACTCTCCATAGCCTTGGCTCAGCTGGTTAGAATCCTTCTTCACCTGTGATTCATCTAGGTTCAGACCCTAGTGGTATCATCCACAGTTTCACACCCTCAAAAAACAACAATCGCTGATGATGTCTAGGATGATTAAATATGTTTATTTGTTGAAAACGTAACTTTGCATTAGTATAAGGTAGTTAACATTGACCTGTAAAAACACTGAGTTGTTGTATATCTCAATGTAGTGATTGTAACTCTTTTTATAGGTTATTATATTACTAATTCTTGGTGTGTGACCAGTGCAAAGGGTTGGCGCGACAGTAAAATTTCTCCATTGTGGCTTGGAGGTTACGAATTTGAAACATGGAAACAGCCTCTCTGCATGTGGGGGTGAGGTTGTGTACATGTGAACCTCCCTAGACCCCAAAGTAGTGAGACCTTCCTGCCCTAGGCTGCTCTTTTTTGTTTGTGACAAGTGTCAAGACAATAAAGCATGCTACATGATAGGGCATGCTACAGCTAGTTCTGGACAGGGGCTGACATGTGCATGATATGTTATATCCTTGCTATTAGTTTCACTTTGTTGTGGGACTTCAGCCCTGCTTTGCACTGTTTTATTGTGGTACATGGTGCAAGGTGCAGTGGAAGTCATGGTGCTGGCAAAGACATGCAGGTGATGCCAACATCCCTTGTCTTCCATAATGCTGGCTTGTTTCACCTTCTGGATTTCTTGCATTT
Organism: Elaeis oleifera; assembly: GCA_000441515.1. Taxonomy (NCBI): domain Eukaryota; kingdom Viridiplantae; phylum Streptophyta; class Magnoliopsida; order Arecales; family Arecaceae; genus Elaeis; species Elaeis oleifera. The sequence continues at coordinate 330,102 of KE504776.1, read as the reverse complement.
GGTCTTAATTACCGATGTGAGTTGCTACCATACTAGCCAATAAGGTCCTTAAAAGAGTTAAACCATGTAACGTGGACCCTTTGGTTCCACTATAGCTCCTCCACCTGATGTTGAGACATGGATATGGTTGTTCAAGAGAAAATTCTTAGAGATTAAATAGATCAGACGCTATGGCACATGCCTAGTGCCAACACATGTACCTGACTCTAACGTAGCATAGAAGGTAAAAGGCATAGAGAATGCTGCGGTCATGTACCCAGTATTCCTATTGCCGACATAACTTCCAGGATAAGCTGTGTGTAAAACTATATAACTTGCAGAATACACCGTGGAAGGTCTTGTATGAGCTGCATTTGTCCCATTCTTTCATTTTTTGGATCTATACTCCTCTGTCAGACTATAAATTTCTTTGTGTTGATGTTATTCTAATCCTCCATTCATCATTTCAATATTTTGATTTTGCTATTGGATTGGTCCGAATGATGCTGCTTATTATATCTAACAATGGTGTTAGTAGCAATTAGGAAAATCATAGAATCAGAGAATGAAGCTAAGCTGTGCGAATCTTGTAAGAGCTGCTGTTGAACTACCACTCTTCTTCCTTATGTTATTTTTATGCTTCTGTTATATAAAAGAGATTTCCAAAATTTCTTTTGGATATGCTATAGCCTCAGATTTGGATATGTTCATTCGTTCTTGCTGATATTCTGTTGTTGTGTCATGATTATCTTTTGCAGCTACAACTTTAACTGGCTTGCATTTTGCTACCACAACACTCACGACAGTTGTTCTTAGGTGGTTGGGACTTGTTCAGGCCTCCCATTTACCTTTGCCTGAACTTTTGAAATTTGTCCTTTTTGCAAACATGTCAATTGTTGGGATGAATGTGAGCTTGATGTGGAATTCTGTGGGATTCTATCAGGTCAGTAATGGTTGCATCAGCTATGCTTGAGCTACAGGAATTTGTAAGAAATCAACAGTGTGACATTTTCTTTCCTTCTGTTGCATGATCATCAGATAGCAAAGCTGTGTATGATACCAGTATCATGTCTTCTAGAAGTCTTGTTGGATAAGATTCATTACTCCCGAGACACCAAGCTCAGTATAGTGGTGGTTCTCGTAGGTGTTGCTGTATGTACTGTTACTGATGTGAGTGTCAATACTAAGGGTCTGATAGCAGCCACTATTGCAGTTTGCAGCACCTCATTGCAACAATATGTAAGTGCCCTGGTGTATCAGATAATATTGTGTCTTTGTAGGATAGCATGGTTCTTTTGATGCTTTTGCTGAAGCTTTAATCATTCTTTGTGCGGCTTTGCTAAAATGTTTTGAATTTCTCTGGATGTTGCAGGAACAAAGATGTCCTATAAACATTTTTATTCTTTCCATTGAATTTTTACGATCAGTTTCTTATATGAATTTATCAAACTATTCCTGCTCACCACTGACTACTGCTTGTTTTTGTTATCTGTCTTTGGTGTAGTCACAGTTCTTCTTTAAACAGCCGTGCATTCAGAAATGATTATATGCAACTCATCAATAAAGGCATACCAGTGTTATATTTTGATTTGATGATGGAACCGGATAGAATAAAGTTTTTAAGACTGTGTTTGCTATACTGAAGTATAAGTTCTTCTTTTTGTGACTGATGCATTTTCTTATATGTTTTTTTTGGTTGAAGGACACAATTCTGAAAGTAAATTCATCTTTTACAGAAATTTATAATATAAATTCTTTCCTTCTCATGTAGTATGTTCATTTTCTCCAACGGAAATATTCACTTGGATCATTCAACCTCTTGGGTCACACTGCTCCTGCCCAGGCAGGATCACTGCTGCTGTTAGGGCCTTTTCTGGATTTTTGGTTAACTAATAAAAGAGTGGATGCATTTGCTTACAGTGCAGCTGCTGTGGTAAGTACTGAAATGTGTTTAAATCCTCTTAATTTTCATATAATGTAATGCCTTCATGTTCTTAATTTAAAGGGTGGATCTTTTGCTTCTGTACAAGTCCTTTTGTTAAGTAAAAGAACCATGTCTATGGTAATCTATGTTTTAAGCTCTTGAAGCAGATAGACATTCAACAACCAACAGGCATCCTAACATGTTGCAACTCTATGGTTGTGTATATGGTGCATTCCACATTTAAATTCTGTTCATGCAAGCAAGCAGCTCAAAAGGCAACATTTGCTCTAGAGAGGCACCAAAATCTAAAATAGAAGATTGAACAAGAAATTGCTTCTTTTTTTTTATTGTCTGTTGTGAGGAAATCAGGCAGAAAAGGATGGCTGTTAGTGCTGGTGATTGTTGTGGTGACGGCAGTCACGAAGGTTTGCACGCTAGTGGTGAACGTTGTGGCACTGGCAAAGGTGGTTTAATTGGTGATTGGTGGTTGATGGCAGCATTAGCAGTGAACATGATTGTGATGGCGGGGGCATTCTTGTGATCTTAAATGGCATTAGTGACGGCAGTGATGGATACAGTGAAGTTGGTTCTAGTGATTCCAGTGGTAATGATAGTGGTTTATGGCTGTGGTTGGACAAGATCAGAGCCTGATAAACTCTCTAATAGTATATTCCTTGCATAAGCATCTTGTTTTTTCCTGGTATGTGAAAGGAGATAACACAAATAGCATATATTTGATTTTATTTTCTAGATGCTTTCTTTTCCATTCTCTCTCATAATTAACAGAGGAAACAAGCTCCTATCTGCCCTTTTCTCTTTTCTTTTTTTCCACAATCAGCCATAGTTGAGAACGCAGATTTTTTGGTTCTTGCTTTATGTATGTCTGATAGTTACACAGTTGCTGCGGTAGGTGTGCTATATGTATGCAATGCTATTTCTATAATTGGTTATGGTCCTGATTATCTCTATCATGTACCCTCCTGTGCCTCTGTTCACCTCTCTTGCACATACGTGGACTCTGCTGCTTCACTAACAGTGTGCACTTTTTCTCTTTATGCAGTTTTTCATCATCTTGTCATGCTTGATTGCAGTTGGAACGAACCTTAGCCAATTCATCTGCATTGGCCGATTCTCAGCAGTGTCTTTCCAAGTCCTTGGTCACATGAAGACCATTCTTGTCTTAATCTTGGGATTCATCTTCTTCGGAAAGGAGGGTCTCAATCTTCATGTGATTCTTGGCATGATCTTAGCAGTGACAGGGATGATCTGGTATGGAAGTGCGTCATCAAAGCCAGGTGGGAAAGAGCGTCGAAGTTATTTGATGCCAGCTGACAAGTCTCAGAGGCATGGAGTGCTGTCTGAACGAGGAGAGCATGATGAGAAAGTATGAAACGTGGCAAGCAGGCACTTTCATTCTCCACCCTAGCGCGCCCTCTTTTTGAGGTCTCAATAGAGGAAGCATAGCTGGAGCAATAGATTGCCTCCTAAAAATTTGACCAGGTGGGGATTTTTTTCTCCTTTATTTTTTTTTCATATTATTTTTTCCTTGATTTCTGATACAAATGCTGGTTGTTTCAGCCATGATTCCCCCATGGAAGTTTCCTTTATTTTCATTTACACTTATAGCTTTTTTTTTTATGAGGAAATACATATATGGTAATCTTCGTTATTTTTTCCCCAACATATTTAAGAATTCTGGGCTATATCAACAGTTTGTTTAACTTGTCACAAGGCCTTTTCAGACATCATTTTATTTAGTCAAGTGCAATTTATTTGAGAATGCATTCTTCGCCTGGTGGATCAGTACTCTTGTCCAAAAACATACATGATTAACTTCAATAGTCATTAGAGTGATTTGTGATAATTAAGCCAGGAATCACACATAAAGACCATAATTCTATCCATTCACCAATAACCAGAATAACGGCTGCGCTGTCAATGTTTCACCTGATGATGGTTAGAATTTTATTCAGCAGTCTTGTAATTCAAAAGTACGTGCTGTCTGCAAAGCATGGAAATGCAATTCCTACAGTTTATGACAGTCGTATGGTCATCCCTTCAATGCTGGCTTTTTTTTAAAAAAGTCGGAAGATTATTATCAGATCATAACAGTGATTTCTCTCTGCTGTTCACATAGCCCCTCATTAATTGCTCTCTAGTCTTTGCTCGGCCCTCTTGGATCAGAAGGGGGCACTCCGCTGGAACCAACAATAAATCTTCAGTTTCTCCAGGTTGGTCTCTGGCTCAGGCTCATAGCTTTCATGGTCTTGGAATGGTCCCGGTGCCACGTGGCCTTGGGCGGCGATAAAGTCGGCATATCACAGTATCCGTCTGCAAAAGAATAAAACATTGAGGAATTAAGGTGTTGAGAACTTAAGAAAATCAGCATAACATATGATGGTGTGCAGCTAACCAGCTTCGGATCGCTTTGAGGTTAACGGGTGCTGCGACTCCAGTGTACTGCTGTACTCTTTCATCTGCCACTCGGTTCTCTTCCCTCACTGAAATATTCAAGTGATCTCTTGTAGCCAATAAGGCCTTCGTTTTACCACAATCTCCTTCTCTTTACCGACAGGCCTCCATGAACCATTTCCCGTTTCACGTTTGAATATGTTCTCTCCTTCACGTTCTCTCTGAGTAAAGAAGTACCACCCATCGTTCACATTTCTGTGTTGTGTTCCTGTAAAACTTAAGGTATGCCAACAGATGAGAAACCCCTTTCAATACACCCGAGTTAGCGAACGAATTTCATCACAAGCGGGAGAGAGGATTTTTGTAAGTAGGGGGCAAATAGGTTAGATCGGATCATGAATGATCCCAAATCCAATGCGGTTTCCTGATTGGGTCTTAATATTGGATTCAAATCCAACCCAATAGAAGATCAAGCTGAGTTGGATTCGGTCCGTGGCCAAAATCTTCAACTCAAAATTTTCGATCCAACGAGTTATTCGCATCAGGATTGAATCCATGTACAATCTGGCTCTGACTCAAACCCAAATCAAGTTCGGATCGGGACAAGATCAAATATAGCTAAATACATCTTAATTACCATAAAGTCAACTATTATTAATCATACTAAGCAGACAATAAATGATACTACTCTCAAAACAATTTAGATTATAAAAAATAAATAAACGTATCCTTATGTTAAAAGTATTGCTTATATAAACCTTAAATCACAACTCAAAGACTTAAACGGATTTGGATCCTAACAGTATATCAAGTTTGTGTAGGATTGAGTTGGATCAAAATTTAATAAATTTAGACTCAATCCAGAAATCAAACAGTCTAATTTTAAAAAGCTGATCCGGCCCCATAGATCCTTTAAAGCGAACAAGACTGGGTCTAAGCGGGTTAAGTTGGGTGGGTTCATGTATCAATTCAGGCTGCAGCCTTACCTGTAAGCTCCTCTGGGTTGTGCTTATAAAACTCTACTTCCCGGATGAGGTCGAGAACAAAACTTTGGATGGGTATAAGAACCGTACAACAACTTAGAATGTCAGATCATCACAGGTGTTTATCAGGGAAAGGAAGTGGTCAAATGGATGATCCAACTTTGATCAAAGTCCAAGTAGAACCGGTTGCATGGGAGTTAAAAGAACACACCAACAACCACCTTCAGAAGAGTTAAGAATTATAATTAATGAAATCCATGCATTCTACTAAAAAAGCCAGATGAAACCAAAAAGAAACACTAATATCATCAGAACAATGACAAGAACCAAGAAAATAAATAAATAAATAAATCAGAAGCTGTTTACCCACAAAAGGATCTAGAGAATGATGATCAAACCATGTCTATGTGCATGCGGATAAATAATTATGATCTCAAGCAGGGCGACTGAAAGGCAAGACCGCCGAAACCCTTGCCTTAGGCCCCGCCCCAGGAGGCCCCCGCTTGCTCACATCCCGGCATCGCGGTCCAGCCTCCACCTCCGGCGTCCCGATCCCGTCTCTACGCTCCATCAGTGACCACATTCCGGCATCCCGATCCCACCTCCGACGTCCCGGTCCCGCCTCCAAGTCCAGTCGCGGTCCAGCCTCCGCCTCCATGCCTCCACCTCCGGCCGTCCGGCGTCCCGATCCCGCCTCCACGCTCCATCAGTGACCGCATCGGCTCATCCCAGCATTCCGATCCCGCCTCCGCCTCCATGTCTCCGCTTCTGGCGTCCCAGTCCCGCCTCCAAGTCCACGCTCCACCAGTCCCGATCTCTCCGGCCCGACAAGGCCTCCCCGACCGGCAAGGCGGCAAGGCAAGACCATCAGGAGGTGAGGAGGTCCAGGACCAGCACAGCTCGTCGGCTCCACAGTCCACACGGACCACACCTTTATCGGTGAGCGGTCCACCCCTCCGACCTCCACCTGTAAGTTTCTTCATTTTTTTATTTTTCGGCACTCCCCTCTGCCCCGCTCGGTGCGCCGGGCCGGCGGGCCGCCGGTCCGACGAAAACGATTTATTTCGTTTCTCGAAAGTCGGAGCCCAGAAGAAGGCCCCTTCCTGGCCCCTGTCAGACCCTGCGGCCTGCGCATCCCCAAGTTCCCCTTCCCGCTCGGTCCGAGAGTGAGAAGTCGCCGGTCGCCGACGGCCGATCGGTCGGTGACCGATCACAGCCACAGAGCAGTGGAAGACGAAAGGGCTGTGGCATCTATTTTTTTTTTTCAAAATCAGAAACACATGGCAGATTACAAATGGGTGAAAATGTGGTGGGCAGGTAGCGTGGGAGAAAATGAAAAAAATAAAAGGGTGGTGTGCGGCTTTCAGATTAACAGCGGGTAATTAATCTGGTACAACGGTAAGTTTTTTTCAATAACGGTCATTTTCTTTCTTTTATAAATTAACCTGAGTTACTTTTTTTTTATATTGTTATATTTAGACAATTGATAAAAATATTGTGAAATAGTGTTGCAGTGGGTGCTCCATATTTTACACAGCATTCAACAATCGGGTGCGATTATTCTCATTTGCAATCAGCATTGAACAATCGGGTACTATTATTCTAATCTTTATCTATTTTTTATTTAATTTAAATTTATATTATATTATTATATATTATCTTTATTTTATTTAATATTTGATTCATTGAATTAAAAATTTTGATTGTTGATCTTGTATTGGCTATTTAAGAAATATAAAATAATTATAATAGTTATATTTTTTTGATAATTCATAATAAGAATTTAAATATATCAACTCAAAAATATGAATCTGGTTATTCAAAGCTTCAAAAAAAAGAAGAATTGAAAGTTTAATACAATCTCAAAAAAGAGCTCTCGATAAATTCTTTACAAATAATAAAAATAATAAATTAAAAAATATTGATGAATGTTCTTTAAATGAACAAGTTAATAATTCTTTAGAATTAAATGATAATGAGATATTAGAACAAGAAAAAGTCAACGAAGAGATTCAAGATAATCTTCAAAGCCATAGTGAAGAGAATCAATCGGTTAATTTAAATGATTGCATTCCTAAAAATATTTATGATCCAAGTCAATGGACAAATATTGATACAAATTTGAGAGATTTATTAGTAGAAAAAGGTCCAATTAGAATTGATGAT
>KE504776.1:280702-320057 GCA_000441515.1 Elaeis oleifera | reverse complement strand
AAAATTTTATATCTCAAAAATTAAAAAAATAAAATTTAATAAAATTTATATAATTTAATTAAATAATTATATTTTAATTTTTAGCTTTAGGCCCCGAATATGTTGAGCCGGCCCTGATCTCAAGAGAAAAAATTTGTGCTTGACATGCATAAAGAACTCATCACAAAAACTAGGCAAGGTCGAGAAATCAAAAGCTTCAAGGAAAAGAAAAGAAAAAAACCCTCCCATCAACTGAGAAAGATGATGATAAAAAGACCTAAGAATGTCGAGAAACCCAAAATCTCTAGCAAAACCCTTTTAATAAATGATGATAACCTACCATCCACGAGAGAGGGGATGATAAAAGACTCCATAATGCCAAGAAAATAGAAAAAGCTCAAGCAAAATCCTACATACCATTAACAAAACAGATGATGATAAAGAGACTAATTGAACTAGAAAAGATCTATAAATTAGAAGAAATTGGACCAAGCTTCGAACTCGTCGTCCTTGGAGGTGGGTGGGTTCTCACTCGTAGTTCCGGCCTGGTTGTCTGGTAGGAGCCGGTTCTTCTGGTCTACCTCCGTTGACGATGCCTGCTTCTCCTCCATTTTCTTCTTGAAACCTCTTTCTTAGGGTGTATGAGTTACAAGTTCTCTTGGAGTGGAGTTAGGTGGAAATGGGTTCTCTGTCTTGGATTCTGGCATGGGTTTTATATACTCTCATATTATCACTTGGTTATCTTTGAAGAAAATCTCACTTGGTAAGGAGTTAGATGGAAATGGGTTCTCTGTCTTGGATTCTGGCATGGGTTTTATATACTCTCATATTATCACTTGGTCATCCTTGAAGAAAATCTCACTTGGTAAGTGGGACCCGCCTGCATGCCTATGGCACGCATATAGTTGGACATGCGGCCACCCCTCCTGTGCTCCCAGGGTGCTATGAAAAGCTATCATGAATTCTACGAATCTCAAAGATATTGTTGTTTATTTTTGCAGATAACTAGGTTCAAACCACAAAATGGGAATTTAATAGGGGCGGCAAAAATTGACCCGATCCACCAACTAGACCCATATTTGATCTACCTTAAATAGATTTGGATTTGAATTAAACAGATTTGGTTCATAAACAGGTCAATCCGTTTAACCTGTTTAATAGTCGAATCAGATTCAAGTTTCACATATCTAACCTACTTAACCCGTTTGACCCGTATAAATTTTAGGTTGGACCAAATTAGGTAGCACATTGTTAATTGGGCCGGATTGATTAATGGGCCTTCCTGCAACGCATAATGTATTTTTTCTCTTTTCGAATGAGCTCATGCGGCCGTGGCCCCTACCTCCATATTGGATCGTGTCAAATCTTACGGTTGATAATGCGTCATGTAGCCCACGCTACCCCTTGGATTAATATCACCTCACCTCCTTCGTTTCCACTCCCCGACAGTGGTCTCAAAGCACCCAAAAACCCTAGCCCTGAATCAAGCTCATCCCATGCCCGGTTCGCATCTCTTCCTTCACCGGCATCGGACTCCTTTTGCCTTCATCGGCCTCCAGAACGACTAGGACATCAGCCTCATCGGCTACTTCTCATTGACGCTCGTCACCCTCGCTGCCTGTCCTCGCGACGCCCGCACCTCTCTCGCACCTGTGCACTCCTTCTCCCATGGCACTGTCGAGCTCATTCCCGACGACACCATCTTCGGTGACTCTTCTGCCTTGATGGCTGCATGGAGAGCCTCACCTTCTGGCTCACCATTATTGACATCATCTTCGTCACCACCATCTCCTGATTCTGTGGCACTGCCGTAACCCAGTCACCGCCTTCCCCAATATCCCCTCCGGCAACGACTCATACAACTATTCAAGGGCGGAGCCAAAAGCCAGAAGACAGCCGAGAGCTCCGATCGGGAGGAGGGGTGAGAGCTCCAGTTGGGAGGAAGGGCCAGAGTGCAGCCAGGGCAGAGGGGCAATTGGATGGAGATGCGGTTGCCGACAAGGGTAGAGCCATGTAGAAGAGAGCAGGTTTTATTTTTTTATTTTTTAATGGGTTATAAATGGGTTAGGTTTATTTTTTAATGGATTATAAATGGATGGTAACAGGTCGGATCGGATAACCTGTTATTAAGTAGGTCAGATTTAGATTTTAAAACCTGGTCTGTCTAAATAAATAGGTCAGGTTCGAGTTCAGAATTTTTGACTCGGTCTATATCTGACCCGACCGTTTAAACTTGATCCAACCCAATTGCCACCCCTAGAATTTAGTTGGTGTAATTAGGGGTTGCTTTACAAGTTGACTGCTATTCTATGTTTGACTACCATCCTATTCAATCACCAAACTCAATCTAGGTAGAAGTTTAGAATCCTCACCAAGAAATCCATCTGTAACTCCCAAGTTTTGTAATGAGTAATGTAGCTTAATTAAATTTTTTTTTTAGTGCCTACAATTTGCTCTTGTGTATAGCTTTTATTGCATAGCTAATCGACCTCTGGCTACATGGCATCATCAGAAGGGCCAGTATATCTTTGATTTGGGAATTATATTGACTAAGTTATTCAAGCCCAGGTCGGTGAAATGCCGATCTGATTTAACCTTCAGTTTGGCTACATACCAATCTGACTTGATCTAGATTGACTCTTGATGGAATATTGTGTTCAGCTCAGCCCTCTACCGATCTACAGACAAGAACGTCAGTCCTGAATCGATGTAACTTAGAATCAGATATACTGAATCGGTTACTATACAGCTTTGCTATAGCTGTCTTCTAACCATATTACAACAACTCTTCATATGGGGTAAACAACCTAAGATCTCTATACAGCTGGCCATTTCGTTATAATAAATTAACAGCCTAATAAATTCTTAATAACCTAACAAACTTTTTAGTGGCCTAATGACCTAAATAAAGCCCCTTTATACAAAGAGGACTAGGGTACTCTTCGAGGGAAGGTCATAACACATAGAGTTCAGACTCTGCAGAACTCTTTTCCTCCACCAAAGAGAACTCTGAATCCTCACTCTTTCTACTCAAAATTATTCTTTCTACCTTCCATTTCTCTATTTTTCACTATTTGTTCTCAAGGCCCCAACTGACTTAAGCATCGAAAGATTCTAAACTGAAGGATTACCAATCAATTTATGAATTTTTTTGCAAGATCTTTTGTGGTCTTTACCAACTCAACCCTTGGCGTCTCTCCAGCTCAATTTTAAGCCAATCTCATCATCTTTCTTTTAGAGCCTTGCCGCAACAAATTGGTACTAGATGAAGAATCCCTTTTTGTCCATTTTTTTTTTTAAATGGTGAATAGGAAGGCACACCCGCACCATCTTCTCCGGGAGGTGCATCGAAAACTACTCAACCCTCAATTGTAATTAATCTATAATAATTTAGTCTTCTGATTCAGCAAGTTCAGGATCTTATTACTGCAGTATAACAGCTCCAACATATCACAGAGTAGTAACAAGAGGCAGTTCCTCAAGAAGCTCAGTCTCAGCATACTTAATAACCAATCCATCAAAATCCTCATCATGATCATTATTTTACACATACTAATCAATCTTTTCAAGGAGAATCTACTCCACACAGTAGGAAGCCATACTGGAAAGAAGGTCTTGAACAAAAGATTTCAGATCTTAAAAAGAAATTGATGGAAGTGCAGCTTAGGGCCTGCTTCTAGAGTGGGAGAGATTTTAATCTGCGATCCCTTTTCTCCTAAGAAATCCTGAATGAGTTGGTTCCTTCCCAAGTCAAGATGCCAATGATGGAATCATTTGATAGTTCTCTGATCCTCTGGATCATCTTGAAAGCTATAGAGCTATTATGAGGCTGCAAGAGGCATCTGATGCCCTATTTTGTGTTACCTTCCTTATCACCCTCAAAAGATTTATGAGGATCTGATTTTCTGGACTCCAATCAGGATCTATTTCCTCTTTTGAACACTTGGTGAGGCTGTTCGTCACTTATTTGGAAAATAACCAGATTCAGTTAAAAAATACAAATAGTCTTTCTACTATTAAGCAACAGGAAAGTGAATCTCTCCTAGAATATGCAGCGCACTTTAACATCGCCACGCTGGAAGTAAAACACTTCAATGAGCCTGTTACAATGGTTGCTTTAAAGTAAAGACTCTGAAGCAATCGTCTGATCTTCTCCCTCAATAAAAATTATCTAGACACCTACGAGCAAATGCTAGTTCGAGTTTAGAAATATGTTCAAGCTAAAGAAGAAGAAAGCATACTTCGATAGATGAAAAAGAAAAAAATAAAAAAAATGACCTCGTGAAGAGGATCTATGAGGATCGACAGGGGAATAACTTTGGCCGACCTCAAAAAATTTAAGGTCAAGAGGCCCACATCTATGTTTTGATACCTACGCCTCTTTATCTACTCCTCATGCTCAGATTCTGATAGAAATTGAGGACCAAGGATATCTTCATCAGTCCAACCCTATAAAGGCTCCACCGATGAAGAGAGATAGAAGAAAATACTGATGCTTCCACTGAGATCATGGTCATGATATTGAAGAATGTCGGTAGCTTAAGGATGAAATTGAAGTCCTAATTCATCGAGGTCACCTTGGCAAGTATGTCCAAGATCAAGCAAGCCAAGTCATTGGACAATATCAGAAGTCCAATGATGATGCTAAACACAACCGACCTACTGCAGGGTCATCAACATGATTTCAGATCTTGACAGGCTTCAACGGGCATCTGAAATCCTTCCTCAAAGAGGTAGTGTACTAACAATGTTATTTATTTCTGATGAAGATGTTCTAAGAGTTCAAACTTCTTATCATGATGTTGTTGTCGTCTCTATGACAATAGCAAAATATACTATAAAGAAGATATTGTAGATAATGGAAGCTTTGCCAGCATATTTGTTGCCCAAAAATATAGCAATCTAAGAAGGAGAGTGAATTCGGTTATTTAAAAATTTAACTAAATTTTAAAATCTAAACAAATATATGCTTCAAGTTAATCCAACTAATATATTTGTGAAGTATTTGATATATGCAGCAATGGATTTAAAATATAAAAAAGTAATGTAACAATTAAAATAATGTAAGATAGGAATAAAAAGCAAGAAAGACAAGCACAAGAAGCACAATACAAACACATAAATTTATAGTTATTCAATGCAACACCGCACCTATGTCTACTTTTTAAGCTCTCTTTAAGAGTTCTACAATAATCAATCCGATTTCAGTATGTTTGTTTTATCTGAGATCACAAACAAATTTAGTTAATTTTTTGAGATTACCAACTACAACCTATACACTCATTATTTTTCAGACTCATAATCAATCCAGTTGATTTTATAAACTCAACAACCAAAATCTAGCAAGTCCAATTTCAGACTTGGACAGGCCTAATCCTTAAATTTTTCTCCTAAAGAAACTTATAAAGAAATAAATTACAAGAATGAAAATTTTAGCATAAAAAAAACTCAAAAAAAAACTCTTTGAAGCATTGAGAAGTGGCTGAGAATTTGCTCTTTAGATACTTCAACTTTCTTTGAATAATGCTTGAAAGGATGTTAAAGAAGTTGGAAAGATTGCTCTTGAAAGCCTCCTAAATTATGTGCATAAATCCTTCTATTTTCTTTCTTTTCAACGATATGCAGTGAAGCTCTTATAAAAAGATGTATTTCTTACTTCAATCCCCTTCCTCTTACTTTCCAATTTGATTCTCTAGCTTTTAACATGTAGATCTAATCTAAATCACTTAAGAATTGATTAATATGCATAAATAAATATCATAAATAGATATAAAATTCGAAGGAAAATAATTATTTTAATTGCTTTCCTATGATCTTACTAAGATCGGATCCGATGAATGTCCGGAGTTTCTATCGGAGCTGCGTAAGTATTTGACCTCTACTAATATCCATATGAAGATAACATGATCGAAGCACCGAGGCCATCGAAGTACTAGCACCTTACAGGCCTCGCTCTTTGATTTGAATCTGAATCTAGTCTTCTAGATCTCGAAGAACAGGACTGCAGCACGAACCTTTCGCGCTGATCTGACGGGATCTCTTCAGAATACCTAAAAGAGAAGAAAACTCTTCTTCTTCTCTTTCTCTCTCTCTCTCAAGATCTTTCTCTCTCAAATCTAATCTGAAGGTGGGGCATGGAGAAGAAGAAAGGAGAAGAAGGGGTGTGGAGAAGAACTAGCGGCAAGAAGAAAAGTTTTGATTCCTCTCTCATAAAATCAACCCCAAACATCCCAACCTGATAAGATTTGATCCAAATCCATTCAAATTCAAATTAGAATTTGTTTGAATTAATTCTTATCAAGAAAGAGTCCCAACCCAAAAGGGGAGGCACCAACTTGCGCCTCCTCTTCTCTTCATGCGCACAAAGAGAAGAGGTGCGACTTTCAGTGCCCCTCTCTCCTCTTGGTCATCCAAATAGAGAGAGAATCCCAGAGAATTAAGAGCTTAGGTAGTCCACTTTGATTGAATTTTAAATTGGATTCAATTCGAATCTAATTCAAGTCCGATTCGAATCAAATTCGAAAAGACTGTCAATCCTAATCTAATCAGGATTGTAATCCAAGTCCAATTTAGATAATTAAACTCAATAAGTCTTAAATTAATTTAAATATAATTAATTAATTTAATTTAAATTAATTAAGACTTGATCCATAATTTGATTAACCCCAACTACATTGCAACACTTACAATTAAGTTCTTTGCTAACAATTAGCAGTTACTAAATATATAATCCTTACATAATTAGCAGTTTCTTAATTCAAACTATCAATCTAATTGATAATTTGATTATGATCTAAGTTATTGATCAGATCATACTCCTTTTGTGTATGACCTCTCAGATTTTATTCTATCCGATATGGTCTCCATCACAATATCATCGAAACTCCTTTCGATAGGTTGGAACGATTCCAACTCAATCCTACAAGGATCATTGATCCAAAATAATCTTAGTGAGTTCTCAGAATCCATCAGTAATACCTAGCAACATATAGTGGTAATCCAGCAGAACAGAAAGATGAATCCTTAAGTATAATTATCGTGTGATCAAGTTCTTCTGTTGAGAGTTCTGACAGGACGCAGGTCATGAAAACTCATCAAATCCTAAGCATCCGTCATATTTAAGACTTAATTAGCTTGAGTCCAATCGTGATCTCTATGAAAACTCTTTTTATTATCATGCTGCTGTGACTACAGACTTAAGGACTCAGCCTCTTAGGTCGCATAGGACTACTCCTCAACTATTAAAATCGATAGATCTCCTATAAGTACACTCTACTTCTACAGCAAACCTACTGCAGCCAATGAATACTATAAAATTTTATTAGCCAGGGATCATGTTTATGTGTTATCAAACTACAGCAATCCCACTATGAGCAGCCGAAACACCATAAGTTAAAAACTATTCTTACAACTACAGTATCGAGATAGTCACTGACGAATGAGTGACATCCATATGACTTCTCATTCTTGATCATGCTCAGTACTGTTATTCTCTAACAACTACCTGCACCCTCGCTTCAGTATCTCCACACCGTAGACTCGAGACTCATCTATTCAAAAGAGAAGCAATCTGTGCACCGATCTTGATGGATCAATCACCATCTTCGTAATGATTCAACGATCGGGAGTAATTCAAGAGTTAATCTATAATGACACATGTTTCAAATTTTCAACTCTTGAGAATATGTATCATTGACCATTAACTCCTTAGATGATTCTAGGACACATTACTCTAGAATAAAATAATTTTTACTTATTAACTTTAATTAATCAAGTATAAAATATGTTCTGAAATTAATATGACGTGTTAGCCAACAATTGGCTTTTCAGATCATACATCCAACACTTATTTTCCAATTTGATTTTCTAGCTTTTAATAGGCTTGATATTGGCTGAAGAATGAATTTCAGTCATTGAAAGGCTTGGACTAGCCATTAGAGTGAAAAATTAACTATTTAAAAGTGTGCAAAAAATTAACTGTTAGTGCAGTCCCGTGATAGGGGTCGACTCCAGCTGTACTGAGATCGCCTCTAATTATTTTGATGTCGACTCCTGAACATTCTGAAACTTAAAATATCTCTATTTTTAGGTTGTTTTAGTACAAGAATCGGCTCCTAGCCTCCTAAAGTCGACTCCACTAAGCTAAATCTTGAAAAATCATCTTTAAAATCCTCGACTTAGCTTCTTTTGAGGAGATTTCTTCCATAGATGAATTCTTCAATTTAAGTACCTTAAAAATTTTACATTCATTCTTGAAATACATAATTACTACTATAATTATTCAAAATTTTATAATCATCAAAATCAATCACAAGATCAACAATCTCTTTCTTTTAATGATGGCAAAACTTTAAGTATATGTATAATAAAATATAAATTAATTTATTAATATAATCATGAAGTGATCAACTAAGCATATGTAAGTATTTACTCTTCATGAATACTTCAATAGACTTAGTATAAATTCAAATAAATATATCATAAATTCAAATGAATACATTTATATGCTCATTTTATCTGATTGTTTCAAATAAACAAATGAGCATCTCAAGCATAATGAACTATATGATCAATCCATGCATTTTAAGCATATACTCAATATAACATACTCTCTCTCTTTTTGATGACATCAAAAAATACAAAGAAAGATTTAAAAAATGAATCATCAAAATTAATTTAAATTAAATTAAATCTAAAAAATTATATCAATAGAAGCATATATTCAAATTTTTATAACATCACTGTCTTTTTGAAAGTATTGAAAATATATATCAAAGAGAATAATATTTATCCCCTTTCATAAATAAAATAGATTAATTTGGGTAAATTCAGATCAAGCTTATTTTGATTGTTTTAACTCTTCTCCTTTTTGAATAATATAGATAAAACAAGTAAATTCTCAAATTCAGTTAAAAAATTATTTTAAGCTTCAAAGATCTAAGAGAGATAAAGCTTTTCAAAACAAAGGATTTTGGATAGATCATTCAAGGTGAATTATAAGATATATTTTGCTTTAAAAAAGCTCATTTCTTCCTTTCTTTACTATATATCAATCAAGTTCATAAAATGTATTAATCTTTAGAATTTGTCTCAAAGATAAGGATATAGTAAAGCAAGATAGGTTTGCTCTGATACTAATTGTAGGACCTTAGCCCCTAGCCAACTTTTCAAAATACAATTGTCTGAGGAAGGTAGTGTTTATTATTTTATTAATAGGAACAGAACCCCATGATAAGCATGTGGGCATGCATGAGGGGTTTCGCATTCAAACTGATCCACATCAAGTTAGATTATACTCGAGCGGTAGGTTGAGCCGTCATATACCTTAGCGAGTCCTCAGGACACACTAACCCTCCATAAGGCCAACGAGTCCACAGGAGATGCTAACCCCCCATAAAGCCAACAATCTCTCTCCAGTGATATTCGGAAGACTCGAACTTGCAACCTCGTTCTGATATCAGTTGTTTAATTATTGATTGAAAATGATTAATCAATTAAATTCAAATCAACTTATGTTGATAAATTATTTTGAATTGATATCAATAGATCATACAAATAAATCAAGAGAGATTTTTGTTTAAATTTAGATCTTTCTTTCTTAAGAACTATCACTCAATTAAGTTCAAGAAAGATATGAAATTTTTGAATTTATCTCAAATGATATCATATTAATTATGCAAAACCAAATTTGAGATAAAATGTTTTTTTGTTAAAAGTTAAATAATAAAATTTAAGATAAGAATAAGCTATGTGATACCAATTGTGAGAATTATTATATCAATTATAATAATATTCTCAAAAAATTCTACTTGATACTAAATATTTTGAGATTCCATCGAAATAGCAACTATCCAAAAGAATTATTTTTTTTATCAATGTAGATTTAAAAGCACATCTTTCACATTTTGAATAATAGTAGATACATTAAATAGATTCTCAAATTCAATTAGGGAAGAACTTTGAGATTAAAAAATTCAAGAGAGTTGGATTTTTTTCAATGATTTGGGATATGCATAAGACAAACTTTATTTATTTCTTTTCTTGAAAAGCATTGATCACTTAAGTTCTGAAAGGACGTTGTTTTTTAGATTCATCTAAAAGATTTCATATCAAAAATATGTCAAAGCAAAGTGTGGTATAAGAGCAAAATAAACTTGAGACAAAACATTCTTTTCATTCTATCAAGAAATAAAGCAATGGAGTATAAAATAAAACTAGGTTATTTGATATCAATTATGAAATTAGTCTTCTTGATATCAATCATTTTAGTTTTGAAGTGATAAAAATATATCGATTCAAACCAAACAGTTTTGAGAATTTAGAATGATAAATCTTTTGAATGGATGTTAGCAAATCATTCAAATTAAGAAATTTTCAATTATTCTTCCAAAAAATTATTTCATTCTTTTCATAAGAAGTATTAAGTAATTAAATTTAAAAAAATATTAATTTTTAGATTTATTTAAATAATATCTTATCAAGAATATAGCCTTATAAAATCAGATTTAAGATAAAGACATTCTTCTCTTTTATCAAAAATTAGTCAATAAAATATGAGATAAATAGTAAGTTATCTGATACCAATTAAATAAAACTAAAGTCTTCTTTAAGATACTTGATTTTCAGGTTCAACTCCATAAACATCTGATGTGAGGTATCTAAATCTACAAATTGAATTTTACAACGTCGGTTCAAGGAAATTTATGTTCTAAAGTCATATTCTCAAATAACATACCCTTAAAGGGAATAAGGCATCACAGGTTGAAATCAGATTCAGGAGACCTGACCTATCCGCTCTGAACTCAAATGGATGTACTTCTTAAGTCTCTACTATGAATATTAGAATTATTAAGATTGATTTATTTTTGGCCAACCATTCCGATTATTATCATATTACTTCAATGACTTAATATTTATTCATTATGTTGAGCCACATCAGCTTTATGATTGATCCAATCGAGGTCAGATGATGTTTATTATCAATCCATCTGAGATTAGATATTATCTATTGTCAATAACTTTGATAAATTTTCAAAATATTAAAATCTAGATCAGGTAAAGAAGGTCGGAATGACCTAATGTGAAAAAGAAAGACAGATCATACACTTAAGAAAGTTTTTCTTCCAATGATATAAAGTGTATTTATAAAGTTCACATCGAGCTGATACAAAGTTTAAAAGAAAAATTATAGAAAATTCAGGCATTGGCTTGAGATGGAGGAGCGGGAGTTGGAGTCGGATCTCGATCAGCCATTGGAGATCCTGTTGATAAAACTTCGACGGCTTGGACCTCGACAGGAGGAGCTTCAATAAGAGGTTAAGGAGTTATCTCGGCAACCAGCTGAAGCGCCACAACAGCTGGAGTAGCATCTGATGTCGGCTGAGTGATGACCTTGGCTACCTATTCAAGAGCCACCTTGGTTGCCGCATTAATAGCCTCTTTGGAAGTGACTTTGCTTAGATCAAGGTTGGGAAAGAACTTCCTCACTAAGTCTTTGCAGCTCTAGAACCCGAACTCAAATGCCCCTTCAAAAGCTTCAGCGACTTCATCTTAAAATGCCTCTGAAGTCTTGTAGTCTTCAACGGCCCTTATAGCATTATCGTTTTCCTCACAGCCTGCCGTTGGAAGACAAGAATGCTTTTATCCTGAGCCTCTACAATTTTCTCAGCACCCTTCAACTTAGCCTCTAGCTCGGAGATCTTTTTGACCTCCTTATGCAGCTCGCTAAGTCTTTCTTGATGCTCATTTATTTTTTCTAATGGTCCAACAAAGTTTGGTTCTTCTCTTTTATTTGACCTATTTTTTTTCTGAAGCTGCTTTTTCATGCCTTTGGTAGTTTTGACTTCTTTAGCTATCTTTCTTCAACCGTCTCACTTTTGTCCTACTCGACTTTGAGCCCCTTTTCTAAGGACTTCTTATTTTTATAGAGCCAGATCAAATTCTCGTGTACTAACTTGAGGTCCAGCGCTACCTATAAGTGAGATCGATAAATAACCAACATGAAAAAGCCTGAAAGGAAAGTACTTAAGTTGAAAGAACTTACGTCGAGCAGACCGGTGAAATCATAATTTATTACTTGCTCAATTATGCAGTCTTACCTCTATGCGTCCAAATCTCTCTAGGGCCAAATTGCTGTAAGTATATCTCGATCGAGCCTCGGTGTCTCCAACAAAGATACTTGAGCCAGATCGATTCTCTCGATCAAGATCGAAAAGATAAAGGTCTCGATGGGCTACTGTTGTTGCCCCAATACCAAGTCGATCTTGCTGACGTCGGAGGCGGCACTGGAGAGGAACTTGGCCTTGATCGTACCATCACTTCTTTATTAGGTGGATGAGCCACCTCAATATTGTGCCGATGTTGAGTCTTCGACATTGACAGTACCATAAAAATTGGGGCATGACTTATTATTGTTGAAGCGATTGGGGTTGGAGAAGATGAGGGAGCAGCCAATTTAAAGTTTGTTATAGTTTCCTTCCTTCTTCTGGCAGCAAGTTGGTCACCAAAATCTTGCTTCCTCTTTTTCACCTCTGCCAGCCTTTTTGGATTGAACCTCATGATTACTGTAATGAAAGAAAAAATTTTGTTAAAAAAAGAAAGAGAGAATGAAAAATAAATAATTTGACATCGGACTCATCCTAGGAAGAAATTTGGCTGACAACGACGTCAAAAAGAGATTTATCGGTCACCAGCTGACTTAGCTTGGATACGTTCATATCCAGCAGCTCCGCAAAAGCCTCTTCATCTCCGGGCAAGACTTTGTTATTGGAATTCTATTTGAGCTCAGGCTTACGCCAGCTACAACTGAAACCCCAAGGGATGCTAGAAAAATGAAAAAAAAATAATTTTTCAGTTGTGAGTGGAAGAAGGAAGACTGTGGCCGAACTTACATTTAGACTGAGATGAAAAGCACCAAGTCATTTTCATATGGATGTTCTTTAGGACAAATAGTTACTTAAAAAGAGAAATCTTAAGATCTACGACAGAGAATTAACAACAGATGATGAAAACAATGATAATCCTAATTAATGACGTTGGGACTTATTTGGATTGGATAAAGTCTGTAAAATCTAAACATTACTAATGAAGGGATGTAAAGAAAATTGAAGTCTAAATCGAAGTATCTCATCATAAAATGCGATATAATTTTTTGAAGGTTAGTGACCTGGTCATCCCGACCTAGGGCTATAAGTTGGAAATCTTCATAAATACAATATTTTTTCTAAGTTCCTGAAGACCAGAGTCAGTAAGGATGGATTGCTCGATATTAGGACTGAAGTAATCCAAGAATCCCTTTATAGGAGACTGGATCTTTTCGACCTGAAGTACCGACCTCGACTGTCGCCCAAGGTGGAGTTTCCACTTTGAACTCGAGTTGAGGAAGGATCGATCGAGGTACTCAGTCATTTCAACTCTTTTTCTCTTTATCTCACTATTGTTAGAAGACATTTTTTGACAAAAGAAAGTGGAATGAGAAATAAACAAAAGAAAAAGAAGAAAGCTATTAAAAAAAGGAGAACGGAGATAATAAAACCTAAAAACCTAGAACTACACAAAAGAAGGAACTGAGAATAAAGAAATCTACCTAATAGATGAGAAAGGGATTCTAAAGAGGCTTCTAGGCACTCTTCTCCAGCTTCGGTGATTTCTTCGCCAACTCCGACGACATCACAAAATCCTTTCTTCAACTCCGATGATGCTTGAAGAGCTATGAGAAAAATCCGACAATGCTTTCACGTAAGAAAAAATAGTAAAATGATTTTTGAACTGAGTACAAACCTATATATAGAGCTAATTAATGGTTCAAATCAATCCTGTGCACTATCAGATCGGTGATACATGATAGTGATCCAGTGATTTTGAGAAAAGACCGTTCGACACATTTTTCCTTGATTACGCCACATGAGCCTAATCTGCGTGATAGCCAAAGTAACCAATGGCAAGGTGACACTTGGCAGATGAGCACTTGGGCATAATCATTTAGGTAATTGTAAGCTCTCTACTTTCTAAGCCCTCGTAAGCCACGCGAGCCGCATGATGGCCAAAGTAACCAATGGCGAGGTGACATTAGACAAACGAGCACTTGGGCGTAACCATTTAGGTAATTATGAGCTCCCAACTTTTTAAGCTCTCATAATTGCTAGAGGTGTGGATGAGTCATTTTTGAAAAGTAGTATGTCGCTTCAAATGATTAAAAAAATTAATATTGTCAACCATCATATGGCGTACTTATTATTGGTGGCAGAGGTCGGATATGATCTTTTGGATTAACTTTCCACACCCGACGTGAAAAATTCCACTTCGGATTTGAAAAGTGGGGAGCATGTGTTGGTGCAGCTAACCGACCTCTGGCCATATGGCATCATCAGAATGCTAGTATATCTTTGATTTGAGAATTATATTGACTAAGTCTATTTCAGGATTAGATCATTGAAATGCCGATCTGATTTAACCTTCAATTTGGCTGCATACCGATCTGAATTGATCTACATTGACTCTCGATGGAACATTATATTCAGCTCAATCTTCTATCGATCTACAGATAAGGACATCGATCCTGAACCAATATAACCTAAAATCAGATATACTGAATCAATTACTGTCCAGCTCTACTATAGCTGTCTTTCAGCTATGTTACAACGACTCTTCATATGGGATAAACAATCCATAATCTTCATACAGTTGGTCAATCTGTTATAATAAACTAATGGCCTAACAAATATGTAATAGCCTAACAAACTCTTCTAACAGTCTAACGGTCTAAGCAGAGCCTCTTCTATATAAAGAGGAGCAGGGTACTCTCCAAGGGGAGGTTATAACCACAGAGCCCAGACTCTGCTAAACTCTTTCCTCCTACTGAAGAAAACTCTGAATCCTCACTCTTTATATTCAATTATTCTTTCTGCCTTCTATTTCTTTGTTTTTCACTATTTGTTCTCAAGACTCCGATTAACCTGAGTATCGGAGGGTTCTAAGCCAAAGAGTACCCACTGATTTTAGAAATTTTTTTGTAAGATCTTTCGTAGTCTTCACCAACTCAATTATTGACGTTTCTCCGGCTCGATTCTAAACTGATCTCATCATCTCTCTTCTAGAGCTTTGCAGCAACAGCTTTGATCTTAGATTAGTATATATCTTCGTCAAAATCACAGAAGAAAAAAAAATCTGTATTGCCAAATTTTGGTTAGTCATTATTTTGTTTCCTCCATCTGGATAAGTTTCCCTTAAATTGAAGGAAGTTTTTACGCCTTTTTCCGAACAAGCGAAGTCTATGGGTTTTACCCATCTTCAAGTGCTCGTTCTTAGATGATCATACTGTGGGGCTTGGGTGAAACTACTAAGTGATGTTCTGACGTTTGAATTAGCTCAGCTGATAAAGCATCAGAGCAAATAACAGGAAGGTTTCAAGCTCAACAACTGATTTAAACAATCCTTTTCTTTCTAAAAGAATATAATACTAGGTGTTACTAAAATTTAGTTAATAGTTGATGCATGTGAAGTAGTTAGTTCATATCTATAAATTGTAACATTTTTATCTCAGTAAGCCCAACAGCTAGGCCTAAGCCCCCGTTCACTTAAGAGATGGGCTGCATTTCACCCAAAACCATATTGTGGGTTGCTGTCAGTGGTCCTTCGTCACCTAAGGCCCAGTAAACAATGATTTGTGGGCATTAAATATTAAATGGGGAGGCCCTTATAAAGGCTTATTTTAGCATGTGTAAGGCCCATTCATTTAGGCCCTAGACAATTTGACTGCAAAAGAATCTTCAACCAAGAAACTACTTTCATGAAGTCAGGTTCCATTCTAGTTCTTTGATTCAAGCTTTAATAGCAAGCTACCTACCACCTTCATGGAATCTGCAAGCTAGCCTTACTTTTATCAATGGTAAATTCTACTTTTTCAAATGAATAAGACTTTTGGCCATCCTCTAAAGTGAGGGATCATGGCTAAATGGTAGCTCTTTTTTGATAGGAAGGTCAAAGTCTAGATTGCTACATCTTTAATCCTGTAAAAATAACAGAGAGTAACCAAGAGTAGAGGACTTTCAACTGCTGAATGTAACAAGGGAACTAGAGGTTTATCCTAAGAAGCTTCATTTCTTCACTTATAGTCAAAATGATAGAAAACAAAGGCAGTGTGCTTATTTCTTTGCTGTTTATCGCATCTGCGTTTGATACCAACTAATTTTCTTCACATAAATAAACTACTTGATCACCATAACCATTTGCATTTGTACTTGCATTTGATGCCAATCTTTTGTGTGTGGGGTTCGAGTTGTTCTTTCGAATAAAAAAGGATTCATCTTTTTCTGCACTGTGCACCACTAGATTGCACAATAACTACTTCAAGATCTATGTAGATAGATGAACTAGAGAGCTTGGAGTGCATTGAAATCTATGCATGATTTGAATCAATAAATGATGTCAGGAAAAAAAATCAATCATTCTTTGCATGAAAGATACAACCTGAATCCTTGTCTATGTGTGTGCACATGTGAGAGAGAGAGAGAAAGAGAGCATGGTATGATGGTGCTTGCATCATAGCTTGCAATTTGAGCTATTAGAGACAAACTTCTAGCCTATAGGAGTGGATGGTAGAAACGTATGGAGAAGGGTTGTTCCATCACGAGTAGTTTGCTCTAGAAAGGTTTATGCCTTACCAATTCTTATACCTATTCAAATGAAACACAGACGTTTCACAATTTGCAAGCCACAAATTCACGAGAAAAAGGCCAAATAGTCCTTACGTAGAGAGGACACTGCTTCACCAAGACTCCTTGTTCCCACAACTCCACATGATTGAAAGAGAAAGGGCCTAAGCGGAGAAGATGATGATGGGCTCCTAAAAGTTGGTATTATTATTATTTTCTTAACTTTGGCTCTCTGTCACCCCAACCAAGCTTTACCTCTTCAACCATGCATAATTGGGTTGAGTTGATGTTCAATTCCTTTCTTACCTGGAATTTTTTCTTATTCTAGTTTGGAGTCCATGAATTGTATCTGAATATGACCAATTTTCTTGGTCAAAATGAGCTAAATTTCATGCCCACTCATTTGCTTTGCCTATTTTTAATCTACAACTAAGTCGATGCTGAACTTTACTAGCCAAACCTGGCATTTTTTATTCATATCATGCCAAAAGTAAGCATGACAGTGGATTTAGACTAACTCGCTTATGTGTTTGTTTTTGCCCCAACCATGTGTTCTAATTAGAGAATCGCGTAAAGCTTTGAGATCTAAACTTGGTTTTTGAGATCTATGTTCGTTGTCTTGGTCGAGCCTAAAATATCCAAATAGACCGTCTCCAAATCCCAAGTCACACAACCCATTTGCCCTTATAGTGTCCTCAATCAATGAAATTGATGTGCAACTATAGTTGTCATGTTATCGCACGACCACCTCATGTGACTAGCATCAATCAATTTACCTATCTACTTCCATCGTTGATACGCCTCTTCTAAATTCAAAGCGAATATGAGACATGCAACAGCAATCAAAACTAGTAAAAGAGCAGACTGCTATAATTTGTGGAGGATAGCAACATCATTGTAACTCCCTTGGAGTCATGCCCTTTGGCTCTCTCAAGTGCATGTTGTATCTTTTGCATGAAAGAACGATTGATTTTTTTTCGTGATCTTAATCATCGGATCACATTTTGCATAATTTCTAAAGTATAATGTCAACTTCGTGATTTGTGTCGTAGATGGAAGGAAGTGATAATTTGTATTTTGAAAACTATACAAAATACAATCCAATGATTGATACCGTAAAAAGATCAATCATTTCTCTACACAAGAAGCCCTTTATACAATAGAAACTTAATTGGATTTTAGGTGTGTTCGCCCTTGAATGAGCTGATTTCCACTGCGTTATCTTTGGATAGGATCCCTTGCTAGGGTCCAAGGGAAGAAGTTATCTGGTCCGAAATGGATCAGATCTGGAAAGGAAGGGAAACGTGAACCCAGCCCGATGGGATGAAGAAAAGGATATAATAATCTTATTTAAAAAACGAAGTGATAGGACGCAAAGGCACGTATGTCGGTGGGCCCAGCCCTCATGAGATTTGTGACGCTTTTTTGGATGGGCCCCATCCGAGGGGGGCTCCTTGCTCGAGCCCTTCCACACGGCATGAAATTTTGGGTTCGGGTTGTATCTCTTCCGCGACATTGACCGTTGGATCACGCTTCATAGGGCTCTCAACGCAATCCGAATCCTTTGATACATGCATCTGCACAGCTCTGGAGGCGACAATGCGAGATCCAACGGTATATTCGCGCGAAGGAAGGTGAATCATCGTTTGGGGCAAAGATACAACTCCAGTGGAACCTCGCTTGGCGATGGCCGCTGCCTTGCGGTGGAAAGGATGGGAAGGGGTGGGTCCTACAATGCTTTTTTGCTCTTTTTATCTGCCACAACCAGTGGGTCCTACAATGTAGCTTGGGACCTAGCTGAGAACTACGACAATCGCTCATGGGATGACACGGTGGACCCACTCACATGATCAGTGGCTTCATCTAACGTAATCTTGCGGCTTCTAGAGTTCACCATCCCTTTTCCGTCATACCGAGGGACATTGAGTGATACTTTTCTTTTTCCTAATGGCAAAGAAGCTTTTTTGTCACTGTGCTCTCCATTTGCCCAGTGATAAATACAATGCAAGTTGCGTTTCAAATTTATCCTCCTTAATTTTCAGAAGATATGCACAACATCTTCACCTCAGCCCCATACCAAATCACATATCTAATATAATTTCAATAATTTGAATATAAATTTAATTTGAATAGTATAATTTATATTGATTTTAGAGATTCATTTATTATTCTTTAATTTTGTCTCATCTACTTACAATTTTCTTATATATTTTTAGATATAAATATATACAATGACCATCTCATAAAATTGAGATAGAAACAGTTTCCTATACTATTGTTTTCTTCCCGTATTTTTTCTTTCTCACTGATATTATCATCAAAACAAATTGTTGAGAGAGGCGTGCCAACTTCGCTTAGCTGGCAGTTGTTGGCGTGAAAAACACTATCTAACCAGTATGAAATGAATTGTTTGAGAAAATGAGACTGAAACCTAAACAACTCTTGTACTTGATACTCATGTTCAGGCACGAAGCAAGCATTCGAGCTAAAATGAATTAGCTATACAATATTGCATGTTATATAGGTCAGAGATGTTGCAATGGTTCCCTTCAAAATAAACTTCCACAACTTAGGCACTTTTGTACCGCTATGGAACATATGGATCTATAATCATATGTTGATCTTCACAATGTTTCATAAGTTTTCATGATATATTCTAATGTACCATAAAAAATAATTAAGACCGAACACATAGATTATATGATGAGTTTTTTTTTTTTTTAGTACAGATTATATGATGAGTTTCAAAGATGGAAGCTAGCCAGCAATGATGGCAACGTTGCTTACCGGTTGTCCTAAGCAGCTGGTAGGATTTCGAAGGAGGGCTACCTCCATTGTTCAGTGCAAAACTACTAATACAACCAATGATAACAGCAATAAATATGTCAATTTTTGTTTCATGGGACAATCCTTTCATCATCCAATTAGTGCTGAAAGACCAGAGTAATTCATGTAAGGTACAATATACCAAAGTGGGGCATTGAAAGCAATCCTAGATTGACGACTTTATTTAGGAAAAAGATGTTCCAATAAATGCAAATGGTAACATGTGCCCGCTAGACATATGTATACATATTTTAAAGAGTAAATTTTACGTTAGTTGGGAAGAATAGGTGATAACCATGGGAGAAATAAAGAAAAGTAATGTCTGCGGGATTTGTGATAACAATAAATTCATAATTGCAAGACTCTTTTTGTATGAGGTCCAAAAGTGATGGATTTCCAATCTCATTTATCACATTCCTAAGGTGTATAAGAATCTTCTTCAGTGTTTTAATGAGAAAAGGCACTATATCTCCTTTCTAGCTAGATCTCAAGTAACTTCATTGACCGCAAAGGAATAAAAACTAGGAGGTCGATATGTAATTCGCTACAGTGCACCAGTAATATTCAAAGCCATGGTTTACAATGAAGTCCATTGTAACACCATAACCATTATTATGGTAGTTTCAAAAGCTTTGGTTAGTTTTACATATGTATAATATGGTTACTTAATTTCCTACCATTAACTGTGCCATTATCTTCTGTAGCTATGGTTTACTTGTGCAACATGCACCATAACGCATATCCAATTTACATTGACTCGTATAGGATATATCAATCATATCTAATTAATTTTTATGTTGCTTTGTTAAAAGCTTTTCATTAATGCACTATCATGATATTTTTTTCACAATGATAAAATAGCATGTATCACAGTCTATTTCTATTTTGTTCATTCGTGCTCATGATTTTTGTTACATTTACATTCTTTTCACATGATTCTCATGTACAAAAAGGAGCATGCATTGATCTATTTTTGAATGTAATTATCCTTGACCTATTTGTTATTGTACATTCACATTAACTGCATTGTTGGTAACCATGGTTTATTTGTACACCATGCACAATAACACATATCCAATTTTTGTTGATTCACAGGAGATTTAATAATTGTATTTTCTTAATTTTGTGCATTAATTTATCAAAAGCTCTCATTATGCATTATGAGGATCGCATTATGAGGATCTAATTAAGTGCATAATTCTAATTAAGTGCATAATAATTTCTCTGCAATGACATCTATTTTATAATAACATGTACTCACATTAATGATATTGTTATTTTGAATTGTTTTATGCGTCTTATATACCAAAAAAGAGCTAGTATTAGTCCGATTTTAAGTTATTTGGAGTATATTCAGACTAACTATGTTATTATATATATTACATAATCATATTTTACTCCACGTCATGCATCATAACACATATCTAACTTTTATTGATTCACATAAAATTCATTGCATGCATTACTTTATTCAAAGCTCTCGGTATACAAAATCACATTTTCACCATCAAATAAATAATAATTTTCAAAATAAATATATTTTTGTAAAATATGCACTATAATTTAGTTGTAGATTTTGTTCATCCACAATTATCATTTTTGTTATCTTTTCATGTCACTTTTCAAAAAAGAACTTACATCAACTCTAATTTTTAATATAACTGCTCTTAAATTTGTCGTTTGCTCGCCAATTTATTCTGATTGACTTCACATTTATCCCATCATAGCTAACTCACCTGGACATGCAATATGACAAGTGTCTCATTTTGATTGGTCCAAGAGAATCAACCCCCCATAATTCTCATACACCAAAATAGGTATCATATCGGCTACTTTTAGGTTGTGTTTGGTGCATCACCATATAATCTTGAAAGACAATGTGGATTACCATAAGATAGATTGCCACCAATTAAATTGCTAGTAATATTGATTATGATGTTTGGTACATGAAGATAATATTACAGTAAAATTATTAAGAATTTTGATTGACATATTTGATACGATAATCAGATTATCAGTAATATAAATTAAATTTTAAATATTCTTAAGTTTCGTAATTAAATTGATTTTTTTTTTTAAGGCTAAGACCTTCTTCGTGGGTCATAGACGAAGGAGTTGCGGGTGTCAAACGGGAGGGGGGTTGCCGCGGGTGCGTTGGGTGGTGTGTGGTGCAAGTGGGGTGGGATGGCTTAGAGAAGTCGCAGACGGCGAGGGGCAGAGAGGGTGGGGAACCACAGGATTGAGGAGAAAGGAGCAATGTCTAGAGGAGGGGTGAGCTACAGAGAAATCGTAGGGGGAACAGGACAGGAAGTGAGGAACCACAGGATCGAAGATGACGAGTGGTGCTAGGGGAGGCATAGTAGAGTGGTGTGTGACGGAGAGAAGCTGCGGGTGTGGGGGGGGTGAGGTGGTATTGAGAAGTTGCGAGCAGCGGGTGACGGGGGAGGGGTGGCGCAAAGAAGCTGTGGGGAGGTGAGAACCGTGAGACCGAGGCATCAAGGACGGGGGTGTGCCATAGAGAAACCGTCCGATGGAGGAGGGGTGGGGATGGAGGAGGGGTGGGGAACTACAGGACCAAAAGTGGAGGAGTGGCACTGTGGGGGGTTGTGCCGCAAAGAAGCAGGGAAGAGAAGCAACGAATTTTATGTAATTTTTTTTAAAAAAATTATTCAAAATTTTATTATAATAATATTTTTAAAAATAATAATATAGATAGCTATTTTCTCTCTAAAATAGCTGCATAGAAGATAATCGTATGTTGTCAAAATAATTAATTATTATTAAAAAAATTAATACAGTAATCTAATAAAATTATTTAAATTGCTGGCAATTCGAAGAAATTGCAGGCTACTAAATGCATGATAACAATTCAGATTGCCAGCTAGCAACGCAATCTTAACATTTCCGTCATGCACGCTCGAGATCCTAACCAGACGTACATCTCAACGGGACGGCTCCAATTAAACTCCAAAACACGCTCCAGCCTTCGCGCATACACAAATCTCCTCCGTGTGCAAAATTCGTATGGCGTCGATATCTCTGAAGCTCCCGAGACTCCCACCCCACGTCTCCTGCGGATTTCGCTCCCGGCCTAAAAGAAGCAAGATGATCCTCCCGGGACCCAAGCCCGGCACCCAAAGGAACACTAGCGCTCGTCCATGCCATGGATCCCGTGCCTCCCACTCCTGGGTTCTTGCGGTGCTCTTGACGAAATCCGTCAAATATCAAATTAAAATCGAAGCAGGTATCCCCCGGTGCTACTAGCTTAAGCAGCCACGTTGGAACTAACCGTCCAACCGTTGGACCACTGAACTGAAGCTATGTAATCAGACGGTTGATATTTTTATGGGGTGCAGTGTTCTGTTCAGCTATCCGGTTCCGGTGGGTATTTATATGCCGACAGGGGAGAGTTTAAAAGTGGTTTAAAAGGAGGGCTTCGTAAAAGGAAGTGTGAAAGAAGCGTGGGTTGGGCGAGGGGGATCGTGTGGCGCAGCGTTTGATTGGGTCCGTCCGAAGCCACGGGCAGGGGCAGAAAGCAAGCAGAGAGAGAGAGATACAGCGAGCGAGAGAGAGAGAGAGAGTATAGACAGAGAAAGAGAGAGCGAAGAGGTCGGCTACATTTCACTTTCAAATCTCGAGCTGGCTTCGGTAAATCTCTTATCCTTCTCGCTAATTTCGTTTGTTTTGCGAATTCGTCGGATCGATGGCGAATTGGGGTTTCCAGGATTTGAATGTGCTCGGTTTCGCCATTTGCTCTTCTACAGAGGCTTTGAGTTATTTTGGTTTCTGGGCTGGAGGGACGGAGGGGCGAGATCGATGAGGTCAGGAGTTTGATGGTGGGGTGATTTGTTTGGTTTGGTTTTCAGGGTTTTGATCTGGGAAAGTTTGCGGTTGAGAGTGGGAGTTTGGTTCGTTGATGAGTTCCTGTTTCTGGTGGATCGGAGCGGGCTTGGCTGTTTTATTTTTATTTTTTTAATCGAGATTTTTTGCTGGGACTTTTTCTTATCTCGTATTTGATTTTCGATTGCTGAACTTGGAGAAGTGGATTAGGAGAAGTGGACTAGGGTTCGATTGGGAGTTCGGGTTGAATTTTTCGTTTGATTTTTTTGAAATCCGGTTTGGATCGGTCTCGTTTCATTTTGTTTCTGTAGATCTATGATGCTTGTGGAAATCTTTTTGGCTCTCCAAGACTTAGTTTTGATGACCAAAACTGGATTTTTTTTAATCATTTTAGTGCTGTCGTAGTTGTTTTTTTGGAACTTTCTTTAGGCTCTTCAATTCAAAATACTTCTTTGTTTCCTTTCTTGAGTTCTCCCTGCCTTTATGATTTTTCAGTGACTAAGCTATATTTTTTAAATCAGGTTTGAAAAATGAATCGCTCCAGAAATGGAAGTGGTCAGGCTGATTCACCTTCAATCGATGAAGGTAGTAGTGGAGGTAGAGGCCAAATTTTGAAGAAGGGACCATGGACATCTGCAGAAGATGCAATTTTAGTTGATTATGTGAAGAAGCATGGTGAGGGAAATTGGAATGCTGTCCAGAAGCACTCAGGGCTATTTCGATGCGGCAAAAGCTGTCGTCTGCGATGGGCTAATCATCTGAGACCAAATCTTAAAAAGGGTGCTTTCACACAGGAAGAGGAGCAGCTGATCATTGAACTTCATGCCACGATGGGCAATAAATGGGCCCGGATGGCTGCACTTGTGAGTTCAGTTTGCTTTTAATTCAATCAGGATTATGGAGTGTGCTTTTTTATACAGTTTTATGCCTTAGCAAAGTTTGATTTTGATCCGATTTAGATCCGCCTCAAAGAATATCCAGTTTTACTTATGGATAGTAAACACATGGACCATCGTCCAATTGTGTCCAATTGTGTTAAAAGACAGGCATGTTTTAATTCAATCATGACTAGGCTAATCAATTTTTTTAGAGATTAAGATTTTGTGTGTCTGCTCTGATCCTCACATAAGTATCTTGTCATGAGTGAGCACTACACTGTGATCAGCTATCTTACACCCTTGTTCCTTTCATCTACTTTCCATTGTCAACTATATGTCATTAAATGCCACATGCCATTCAATTATCTCCACTCTAAATATCATAGTTACAGAGAAAAGATCCACAACACTTGATGGCAAGCTGATAGGACCATAGGCCTGCCCCTAAACGACTAGTTTCTTATGGTGATAAACAGCAAATGAGATTAGGCGAGATTTCTTTCCTTAGTTTAACATCGGATCTCAGTCCACTGGATTGCTATTTTTGCCTATATGATCTTTCTTTTTTTTTTTTTTTAAAAGGAGAAAACTCTAAATGGGGTTTCTCTATCGATCTTTTCCTAAAAATAATAAATTTAATATATAATAGTTGAAGAAGATGCACCAGCTCTACTATTTTTTTCTTACAAGATGATTAAGGCAGGCAAGCTAATAATAGTTATCATCTTTGCAGTTATCCAACCATGTTACTTTCTTATGATTGACATAAAGGAACATTTTTGGGGATTCCTCCTTGTTTTATATCATGCTTGAACTTTTTAGGGAGCCAGGATTTTTTCTTTCTTTATTGTTTTTTTTTGGAAGGGACACCAATTACCACTAAGATATGTATTCTTAATATACACGAACAACTACTGTTCTTTATACTTGTCATTGTTATTACTATATTTTATGTCATTTCCTCCATCATGTTGCTGGTTGTTTTTGTGAAAGATTTGTTTTTTTGTTTTTTTTTTCTGATAGTAAACCAACTCCTCTTTGGATATTTCATAGCACTCTTTTGATTTCTTGGTAGTATTTCTATAATTTGTTAAATTGAGATATTTGTGCCCACCTACTAATTCTTAGATGGGAAACTTATCAGCTGCAATAAGAACGAGAGAAATATATTGTTGCATGATTTTATGATTGAATGTCTAGGAGAATAGCTTAGAATTCATATATTTGTAATTTTGAGTTAGAAAATGGAGAAAGAAGATTGAAGAAAATACATGGTTGGAAGATTGGTGCTCGCTCATTCTTCACTTCTTTAAATAGAACAAAATAACAACAAAAGCATAAGCATATAATTATTAAGAAAAAAGAATGATGCTCTTTGTCATCTGTACTTTCTCTACTTGCCTGTGATTAATGGAAAAATCACTGCAAGGAAACAGAAACAAAAATTCTCCATTTGACCATATAAAGGGAGAGGAAAGAATTTATTTATGTGCATTGAACTTGTTCTCTTACATAAGAGAATAGATACAAGAAAGAAAGGTTCTCTTGAAAACAAAATAATGATTGCTCGAGTTCATAAGTTGAATGTTAATACTGCTTATTCACCTAGATTTTTCTATCAGATTTACAAGTTCTGGAATTGCCTGTAAGTTGTTCTTCTCTTGTCCTCTTCCTTTCTGTTTTCTTGGTTTTACCAATATTTAAGAATATTTATTGCATCTTTGATTCCACTATAGTTAGAAGTTGAGCTGATTAAAGGAGCTACATTACATTTGTACCTAAGATTGGAGAACCACCTCCCCCGAAAAAAAAAAAAATGAAGAAAAGAAATTTTAGATCTAAGGGTTGATCAAAGTGCTAGACCTTAAATCTTCATGAAGGCCAACTAATAGCTAATAGTTAGAAGGTTCTAGAATTCTAGCAGGGGGCAACTGACCCTCCAGTTCTCCTAGCTCTGCCCATGATTGGATTGACATTGGCTGAAGAAGCATGTAAGATTTCTTTTGTGTGAATCTGTTAAAAATATGTACTCCTCATGGGGGAAATTTGTAACAAGTAGATGACCGCACATCATACTCTTGCCATGGAAAACTTATGCTTTCAGGGTGCTATAGTAAGCGACCAACTTTTTCTCCACTAATTCTGGGCTTGAGTTTGTTATGCTACAGGAACAAGTTTTGGGGATGATGATTGGGGGACCAGTTTAGCCTCTATATCGACACTCTGGCAGGGTATGGACTTTCTTGTACACAACTTGCTAAATGCTAATTCCTAGTCTATTATCCTTGGCCTCACTGAGTGGTTAAGATTGTCTTGTGTTTAGAGTTATTAAGATTGTCTTCTGAGCTTTTGTTTCTGGACTTTGGAGTTGCGGTGTGACTTTTGCAACACTGCCATGATGGTGGAGTTTGTCTTATTGTGGTGAAAGGAAGCAGATCACCTAGTTCAAGGCCCACAGTAAGTAGGGTTGGCAATGGATCAAGCTGAGATGTATGAGTTGATTTAATTATCAATGGAGATGGGTATGGATATATCTTGAATCGGCTTGGCTGGCCTGCATTTGGTATTGCTTGCGCCGTCCAACTAGCGGACTACTTTGTAACAATGATCTTGTTCCAGTTTCAAGTCCATAGCCATAGTGCATAGATTATAGTACTTCTTCTTTCTTTTTTGTTGAAAAATCAAGGATGAAAGAAGATTCATTGGAAACTCTTCAATAATAAATGAGAAATTTCTTTAAAAATCACAAACATACAATGCGATTGTGTTAGTTTAAAATAAACAAAGAATAAGCCTTGTATCTGATTCTCTTTCTTGATTTTTATCCAAATTTTTTGTATGCACCACTGATCAATAGTACGAAACTTGAAAGGGAATGATGTTCTATGCATAAACTTGTTCTATGTCATTTTAGGACTAGGTAAAGTAATGTTATATAATTAGTATTGCTCCAGGGTAGACTTCTTGCTAATCCACGAGTAGATGGTTTAGGTGGGATTCAGCATACCTGCTTAGAACTATAATGTTATAATCCTTTTCTGTCAAGCATCCTATCCAAAGTCAATTTATTGTAAATTGAGGTTGAAATGTTGGTCCTGAACTAGACATAGCCTAAATTCTGCCATTGCCAAACTTGATTCATAGGATGTCAAGCCAGGCCATGTACAATATTGACATGAGAAGATCAGGTGATATAGGTATGGACTGTGCATGCAGTGGGATGCTATTCTAACTGAAAATTATCTTCTGGTGGCCATGGCAAACTTGACCTTACCAGGTGGACTTGATGAAACTGTGGGCTTGGAATCATACTTTAATTACTCCACTATTTAAACATCTTATGACAGTAATGTGGATTTATGATGGTAACATAAGCTTTGTAGTGAAGATTGAATCTGGATCAGGTTTGGTGCCCCTGGCTCTTCACCCTCCATCTGATACTACCTAAAATCAGGCTACTGTTTGCTAACTCAATTGAATACAAAAACAATGCATACCCAGCCTCATTCTCATCAGTCAAACATCCCACCAAACTCAACTAATTGTAAATTGAGGTTGAAATGTTGTTCCTGAACTAGATATAGCCAAAATTCTGCCATTCCCAAGCTTGATTTATAGGATGTCAAGCCAGGCTATGTACAATATTGACATGGGAAGATCAGGTGATATAGGTATGAGCTATGCATGTAATGGGATGCTACTCTAATTGAAAATTATCTGCTGGTGGCCATCACAACTTGACCTTGCAAAGTGGCCTTGATGAAAGCATGGGCTTGGAATCGTACTTTAATTACTCTACTACTTGGACATCTTATGATGGCAATGTGGGTTTATGATCGTAACACTGCCTTTTGGAGTCAAGATTGAATATGGATCACGTTTGGGTTCCCTAGTCTCTTGACCCTTCATCCAATACAACTTAAATCAGGCTAGTGGTTGCTTATTGAATGCAAAATAATACGTGCTGTGCCTAAGGTGCAGCCAGAGTCCAGTCCACCCTTGCTTATCTGTCAGAGCTTGCTTTGTATGCATTACAAACTGAGAAAAAAATTTACTATGGCCTAGAGCATGTTCT
This sequence comes from Elaeis oleifera, assembly GCA_000441515.1. Lineage (NCBI taxonomy): Eukaryota > Viridiplantae > Streptophyta > Magnoliopsida > Arecales > Arecaceae > Elaeis > Elaeis oleifera. The sequence continues at coordinate 291,807 of KE504776.1, read as the reverse complement.
GAAAGTATTTTACCTTCATCGTGTCTGAAAAAAATTGCTGATGTTCGATAACATAGTACTGCAAAAAGGAAAGAAAGAATCATTGTAGATGCATAGCGACCTGGAAAATACTCCGACTGAGCTCGATATTGTTCGAGGTGGAACTAGCTTGGCATGCCTGACCTCATCACCTCGGATATTGACTACCTAAAGGCACAATCATGCCAGCCCAAGAATGTCAGCAACAGTCACGCCCACAGCCATTATCATATGATTAAAGCACTTGTAACCTTCTGGGGATGTGGTTAGCCATTATGGCCCATTTAACCACAAATTGGCCGTTGATGTACAGTTACTGCATGTCCCGCTTATCGCAGGAACAGCTACCGACCTCCCTCTATAAATAGGGGAGGGCAGGAGAATCTCAGGTAAGTCTATAGACACTTGTTTTATAGCTCTCTTTCACTCTCATTCCTATATATCTCTTCCATTGTTTGCTTAATTCTAACTGACTTGAGTGTCAAAAAATCCCCATTGGAAAAACTCCTAAGACTTTGTTGTAGGTCCAGAAGTCAATCGAGGAGCGGCAACCTTACTGACCTCAGCTTTCCTCATCCCTACTGACCTCAGCATAACCTCAGAGTTCAGCAGCAACATATAGTATACATGAGAAGTTCTATAGTCTGTCCAAGACATAGAACAAAGGAACATAAGAGGATTCATCAATTTTCTTAAATGAATATGTTGTTTTGAGCACAACATAAGATATATGTGGTTCACTGAAAAATCTAGATGAAGTTTATTGAACCCATGATTTGGTGAAGCCTCTTTATTTTGTCATAGAAAAGCTATTTTCACAGTTTATTCTTGATTGCAAATAAGTCTTTATTTTGTTGTATGCTCTTGGGCAGTTTCCTAGGGTACTTTTTTAAATCTTGTTCATGATTATAGTTTACTGAGTTTTCTTAGATATTTCTTTAATTTGTTCTGCAACAAATCTCAATTTTTCCCAGTTACCAGGACGGACAGATAATGAGATAAAAAACTATTGGAACACCCGGATCAAGAGACGCCAGCGAGCTGGTTTACCCCTTTATCCTCCTAATCTGGGTCTCCAAGCTTCAAGTGAGAATCAACAAAGTCAGACTGCCTCGGAGTATAGCACTGGTGAAAAACGGCCCAATGATGTCCTGCAAGGAACTGTTTTGATATTGATGTTATACTTAACAACCCCAATGCCGATCAAGGGGCTTTATCTTATGCATCGCCATTTCCAGATATTTCAGTGAGCAGCATGCTGAGTCAGGGCTTTAGATCCCAAGATAATAACTTCATGAATCCAATGTGGAACAGTGCGAAGCGGCTTCGAGAATCTGAATCCATACTTCCTGACTTTCATGGTACTGTCTCTTGTGAACTTCCTACATGTGAGCTGTTTTTACATGAGTCTTCTGAAAAGATCCACCGGACCTTTGGTTTAGGTTATCTCTATGATCCAGAACCCAGCAGCAAGATCATGGTACCTTTTGATGGTGCAGTCCCTGGTAGCCATGCCCTTTTAAATGGCAATTTCTCTGCTTCCAGGCCCCTTGGTGGGACTGTGAAGCTGGAGCTCCCTTCACTCCAATATCCAGAAACTGGTCTTAACAGCTGGCTTGCTTGCCCTTCTCCACCTCCTGATGAAATTGATACCTACATCCAATCTCCTCCAGCGACCGTGTTAGTGCGATCTGAATGTGTCTCACCAAGGAACAGTGGTCTATTGGAAGCATTGCTTCATGAGGCGCAGGCACGCAAGATTCAACAATCTGAGGAGAGCTTAAGTTCTGCTATTACACAGGGTGACATGGTAGAAAGTTCGGGGTTTAACCTTTGGGAGGCAGAATGTGAAGAGTATAATGATCCAATTTCGCCCTTGGGCCGACCTGCTGCATCTGTCTTCAGTGAGTGCACCCTCCATTAGTGGTGGTTCACTGGATGAGCTTCAGCCTTCTAAAGCATCTTCCTGTAAGCATCATTTGTGCTTTGAAATTTAAGCCTTTTTTATAATTAATTTAAGCCATTTTTTAAAGAGACAAGGTCATTCAGATATGGTTCCTGCAGGTTCAGACATCATGGTAGCTGCTGATAAACATGTTTTGGCCCCAAATATGGGAGATAGAGGCATTTTACCCTGTCCAGATTTCTTAAGGCCTGATGCTTTACTTGAGGGGTCAGATTGGCTTGAGAACTCTGAGGATGCTAAAGAGTACTCTACCTTGAATGATAATGTAGTGACACTTGTAGATGAAGATTTCTGCAGTGAGCACAAGCAACTACCTACTGGAATGTCATCTGCACTCGCTCAAGGATTGGACCTTGACTCATATCTATGACAACATGCCTCGTGCGTGTCAAATGTCTGAATTTCGGTCATTTATGGGACTTGCTTCAGGACTTGTTTGCCATTGGTTGTTCAATATGACCTTTTCTTAATGGACAAATGGTCAGGCAGGAGAATATATGTGGCAGTATGTTTGGTTGTTGCTGTCATTTTCTAGGGTTTGATGATGGCTAAGTCTTGCTTGTCGGCATTGATGCACTGCAGGTGGTGCAGTTACCTTGGATGAACTGTTGGTATAGACTTTTGTTATGTTGTAGTAACTTTTGAAACTTGGTCAGAAACAATTCAACTATTTGGGATGCCATTATTTAATGGTCCCTTTTCTGCGTGGTTTTCGGACAGTGGAAGATCTTTTGCGCTTTGCTGCTGATAAGGATTAAGCATTGAAGTGTTGCTTGCTTCGCCATGAGATTGGCTTGGTTTGTCTTTTATTGTTTCCCTAGTTTGAAGATTGTCTTTCAAGCATGAAATCATTCATATTAAGTAATATGGTTATTTTGCTTCTCACAACTAGTAAGAAGATTTAATTCCAGTGTGGCTTCTGTTTTGTTTAGGATTTTTATCTGTTGCATAAATCTTTCAGCTGTAAAGACACGCAGATTCTCTCTTGTTTAATGACAGTTCTGCGGTTGTTTTGGCTTGCTAGTATTTTGAGGCCCTGCTAAAATCTGATATCTGATCAGTATGGCCTCTATTTATGAAGAAAAGTGGTGCATTTGTGCTTGTTGCTTATGGTTTTTGCCATCATCTGTCTGCATTATGGATACTCTGATGTGGATTAATCGCTTTGCTGTTAGGTTTGAACAGGCTTTATCATAAACATGCTAGGTGGGAGGCATTCTGAGTTGTCTTGCATCACTCTTTCCGTAGCCGTTTTCTATCAACTGGCAGGCCGTCAGCAGCCGGTGAGACTATCTCATGGGTCTAAAAGGACAATAACGTAAGCAAGATTTGCTGTTTTGGTATCGAACTTTGTGCCGATAAATTTATTTGGTGTTGGTATGCAGTATGGTACTGTATGTTTGTATCGATTTAACGTATCGGTATGCTGCTATACGGTATGGTATGGATGGTATTTAGCGGTTCGGTTCGGAATTTCATGAATATAAGAATTAATCGTGAAAAAGAATTATATCGGGCAATTAGGATTAGAGATAGATAAAATGATGTAAAATGAAAAGCCTCTCTCTTACTCCAACGAGCACAAGGCCCTTTAATGCCGTAAACAGTTTGGTTGCTGCCTTGAAAATTAGCTCAATAACTCTAATCGGTTTTTGATAATTCAGTAGTTTTTTATACAAATAAAGTAATGCAATGGCAAACTAATGATCTTAAAATTTATTTATGGTTAATCAAATTTTAAGTTTCAAAAAATTAATCTTTGAAGAATATAGTGGCAAGTCAAGAATCTCAAAATCTCATTTATAGTCAATCAAGTTTTAAGAATGTAATTCTTGAAAAGAAGTTAAATTAAGAATCAAAAAATATTTTGAGGATTGAGAAATTAACATCGAAAGTTTCTCTTTATTTAAATTTTAATTCTAATTTTATGAGTCATTAAAAGTGCGCTGTTTAGATTATAAAAGTCCTAGTACTAGAATAAGATGGATAGATTTGAATTAACTATCTTAAAAAGATAATATTTGATACAGTTTGTATCTTGTTATCTTTTACTTGTGAAGTAGAATACAACACCATTCGAGTTTCATCTATTCTTTATTTTCTCCCTCATCATTTGGTATCAGAGCCTGACTACGTTCTTAGCCTTTTCATTTCCTTTCCCATGACAGCAAGGGGAAGAAGAGGTGGACGTAGCTGAGGTGACCCTATGAGGGAGAATGTGGGTGATGAATGTGATGCTGAGATTCGAGAGCTTCGAAGATAAGTTGAGCAGTTGATCTTACATCTTGAACGTTAGAAAGCTAGAAGTGAACGAAGTTTCAATCGTGGTTATTCCAATGATGATTCAGACCAAGTGAATTCTTTGCCAATAGGCGAACTCAAAATTTATTTGAGAAGTTCGCACGAGATGACTCTATTAAGATTGATTTGCTAGAATTCCATGGTTGTTATCACCCGAAGAATTTTGGATTGGTTGAGTGCCATAGAGAAATTCTTCGAGTACAAAGATATCCCTGATAATCAAAAGGTGAAGCTTGTTGCGACAAAGCTTCGAGGCTATGCATCCACATGGTGGGATAAGGTGCAAGAGATGAGATTGCGAAAAAGGAAGCCTAAGATTGCTTCTTAGGAGAAGATGAAGGTAAGGTTACGTGAGAATTTCCTTTGTTCAAATTTTGGTCAAACTATTTTTATGTAATTCAACACTTTGCAGCAAGACAAGAGGAGCGTTACTGATTATACAGAAGAATTTTATAAGTTGATGGTCAGGTGCAATATACAGAAAACAAAAGATCAACTTGTGGCCAGATATGTCAGTGGGCTGAAGTTACCTATTATAGATGAAGTGTAGTTGCAGCAGATATGGAGTTTGAATGATGTTTACCAATTAGCTCTAAAGATGGAGACAAAACTCTTTAGACGTGGAGCAAGGAAGTATGCAGATGTTAGAGCTTTATCCGTTAAAAGTTAAATCTTCTAGCAAGAATGGTTCAAAAAAGGAGGTAGCAGTTCAATTCCAAATAGCTAAGCTAAGAGCAAATCCATTACTTGTTCAAATGTGGTCAATCTGGTCATTATATGAATGAGTGTCCAAAAGCAAAATGATGCTCGTGCGAATTTTGTGAATGAAGAAGATGAACAGCACGTTGAAGATGTCAAGCCAAAGTATGATAATAATGCTGAACAAGAATGAGAGGAGATTGAACCAGAATATGGAGAATGCTTGGTGATTCAGAAGGTTCTTATGGTCCCAAAACAGAATAATGAACAAGACTAGCTACGACATAATATCTTCAAAATCAGATATAGGGCCTACGGGAGAGTATGTTCCATAGTAATTGATGGAGGCAGTTTTGAAAACTTTATTTTCAAGAGATGGTGGACAAGCTCAAACTCAACACCGTGCCACATCCTTATCCATATTTTGTCTCATGGATAAAGAAGACAATGAGGTAAAATTGATAAGAATGTCTTATTTATTTCTATGGATAAAAATTATCATGATAAAGTTTGGTGTAGTATTGCTCATGTGGATATTGGATATATACTCTTGGGTAGACCTTGGCAATATGACAAGGATACGATATATAATGGCAGGAAGAACACGTATACATTCATTATTGGAAAACTAAATTATTCTTCTATCATGTAAAGACATATGTGTTTCCAAACCTTATATAAAAGGGAGGAAAATGCTTTACTTACCTTGTCATAGTTTGAGAAAGAGACCACCCATAATGAGAAATTTATATTTCATGGCTAAAGAACAAATACAGCCCATGAAAGTTTCAAAAAAAGTTTAGATTTTCTTGGAAGAATTTGGCGACATCATCCCAGATGAGCTACCTAGTGGTCTTCTTCCATTGAGGGATATCCAACATCAAATTGATCTGGTTTCAGAGACTGCTCTATCCAATAAAGCCCATTATCGGATGAGTTCAAAGGAGTATGAAGAACTTAACCGTCAGGTGTAGGACCTCTTGAATAGAGACTGCATCAAGAAAAGTTTGAGTCCAGTTGCTGTTCCTACCCTCTTAGCTCCAAAGAAAGATGGTTCTTGGCGTATGTGTGTTGATAGCTGAGCACTTAATTGAATCACCATCAAGTATAGATTTTCAGTTCCAAGAATTGATGATATGTTTGATATGCTTACTGGTGTATAAGTATTTCAAAAATTGATCTTAGAAGTGGTTATCATCAAATTCGAATCAAGCCTGGTGATGAATGGAAGATGGTGTTTAAGACACATGAAGGGCTGTTTGAGTGGCTTGTTATGCCATTTAGTCTATCCAATGCTTCCAATACCTTCATGAGGGTAATGAATCAAGCTCTTAGCTTTTTCATTAGATAGTTTGTTGTTATTTATTTTGATGATATTCTTATTTATAGTCAAAATTCATCATAACATATTGAGCATTTGAGAGTTGTTCTTATGACTTTGAGGAGAGAAAAGCTTTATATAAACCTCAAAAAGTGTTCATTCTTGACCACTAGCCTAGTTTTCTAGGCTTTGTTCTAACTTCTGTAGGTGTGATGATGGATGAAGAAAAGATTGAAGCTATTCAGAATAATCTATTCCAAAGAATATACAACAAGTGAGGAGCTTTCATGGATTGGCTTCATTCTATCGCCGATTCATTAAGGACTTCAACATCATTGCAGCACCTTTGACTGATTGTCTCAAAGAAGAATTCAAATGGATAGAGGAGGCAGAAAAAAGCTTTAATCTTGTTAAAAAGAAGCTATCCACAGCATCAGTATTTGAACTTTCAAATTTTGAAAAGATTTTTGAAGTTGATTGTGATGCTTCTTATGTTGGAATTGATGGAGTCCTTAGTCAAAAAGGTCATCCAATCGTCTTCTACAGTGAAAAGCTAAATGAGACAAGAAAGAAGTATTCCATTTATGATGTTGAGCTTTACGTCATTATTCAAGCTCTTCGTCATTGGAGGCCGTGTCTCATTCAAAAAAAGTTTATTCTTAACACTGATCATGAGGCTCTCAAATATGTTAATTCTCAAGCAAAGCTAAACAGAAAGCATGCTAGCTGGATCTCTTTCTTGCAAGAATATACTTTTATGTTGAGGCTTCAGAATGAAAGGCTAAATAAAATCGCTGATGCTTTAAGTAGGATGATTTCTCTCTTAAATACGATGATTGTGTAGCTGGAAGAAGTTGGGTTCATACGTGAATGGTATGCAGAGGATTCTGATTTCAAAGAAATTTACCAAAAGTGCAAAGAAGGCAGATATGAAGATTATTTATTGTATGATGATTTTCTGTTTAAGGGAACATATTTGTACACTCTAAGGTGTTCTTTCAGAGAATATATTATTAAGGAGCTCTATTGTGGCGGACTTGGTGGCCATTTTGGTAGAGATAAAACTCTTTTGCTGGTTAAAGAAAGTATTTTGGTCAAATCTTTACCGTAATTTTGCACAATTTGTGAAGAAGTGCCGTATTTGCCAAACTTGCAAAGGCCAAAATCAAAATTCAGGTGCTTATATGCCATTGCCTATTCCTAATGCTCCTTGGGAGGATATTAATATGGATTTTGTGGTTGGTTTGTCGAAGACTCAAAGAAACATTTATTTATTTTGTAGTGGTTGATTGATTTTTTAAAATGGCTCACTTTATTCCTTCCAAGAAGACAATAGATGCTTCCTATGTTGTTGATCTTTATTTCAAAGAAGTAGTTAGACTCCATAGTTTTCTAAGTTTATTACTTCTGATCATGATACAAAATTTCTGAGTCATTTTTGGAGGAGCTTGTGAAAAAAATTGGCACTAATTATTCTATCGCAGTGCTTATCATCCTCAAATCGATGAGCAAATGGAGGTGGTTAATAGAACTTTGGAGAATTTGCTTCAAAGTCTTGCTTCAAAGAGGCCAAAGTAGTGGGATTTAATTTATTCCAGAGATGAGTTTGCTTATAATTCAGCTGTAAATCGGTTTACAGGAAAATTTTTTTTGAAATTGTTAATGGACGAATTCCTACTCATTATCTTGATCTTGTCAGTACTCCTGCTTTTTGTAAAAAGGCTGATGATTTTACCACCACTATGATAAGAATTCATGAAGAAGTGAGGAAGTAGCTTGAGGAAAGTAACAAGTCTTACAGAGAAGTAGCTGATGTTCATAAAAAATTCAAATTTTCAAAGAAGATGATCTTATATGGATTTATGTTAGGAAGGAGAGGTTTTCTGCTAGTATATACAATAAGCTCAAAGAAAGAAGATTGACCCTTGTAAGATTTTGAAGAAGATCAACAATAATGCATACAAGGTTGAGCTGCCAGCACACATACATACCCATTCAACCTTCAATGTTCGTGATTTATCTGTTTACCATAGTGAAAACGATTCTGAACTCACGGACGAGTTCTTTTCACCTGGAGAGGATGATGTAGTAGCAAGCCAAGGGTCTCAAAATTTCATTTATTGTCAATCAAATTTTCAAGTTCTAAGTTCCAAGTTCTAAGAAGTTAATCCTTGAAAAATGTAGTGGCAAGCCAAGGATCTCAAAATCTCATTCATAGTCAACTAAGTTCCAAGAAGTCAATCCTTGAAGAAGAAGTTAAATCAAGAACCAAGAGACGGCTTGATGACTAAGAAATCAACATCGAAAGTTTTTCTTTATTTAAATTTTATTTCTAATTTTATGAGTCATTAAGAGTGTGCTGTTTAGACTATAAAAATCCTAGTACTAGAATAAGATGGGTAGACTTGAATTAACTATCTTGAAAAAGATAATATCTAATACAGTTTATATCTTGTTATCTTTGTGAAATAGAATACAACACCCTTTGAGTTTCATCTATCCTTTGGTTTCCTCCCTCATCAAAAGGTATTCAACATATTCATATTTTTTTTGGTAGAATCAACGTATTCATGTTTGACATGCCTTCTGTGAGCATAATATCATCAAGATAACTAGAATATACTATTTGTGCTAGGGGTATGATTGTTGAGTCTTGTTAGGTTGAACTAAAGATCAATCCATCGTAAACTTGAATGCAAAGAATAGAAAACGAAAAATCCAATAATTGAAAACCCAAATTTGAACTCTGTTGATGTTACTAAGGATTTGGATTTTTGCTTGGATACGACTATAGTTCTACTTCTCCCCTAATCAGTTTAGGCGACAAGCGAGCTACTCACATTACAAGTATACATGCACTTTGGTGAATAGATATTATCGCAAACTATTGATGAGAAGGCCCCACGACCCAAATATCAACTTAACAATGGCTCACTAACTTAATCAATAAGGAGAGACGGCTAGAATTTTAAGCTCTAATATTGAGATTATCTTGGAATTCATCTATCCAACTCATATTTAACCCATTAAATATAAAGATATCAATAAATAACATTTAGCATCTTGTTGTGGTGTAGAGAGGGCTTCTTTAGTCTCACATCGGTTATAAGTTAAGAGGGAATATGGCTTATATGGATTAAAACATTCTCTCCCAACGTGAGGTATTTTTAAAGATAAAACCGTGAGGCTTTAAATGATCAAGGCCCATTGAAGCCTAAAGACCCATTAAAATCTAAAGATGGTCATGAATCAAAGCGGACAATACCTCACGTATGTGGAGGTGGAGGCATAAGCCAACCATCTTAACCATTCGACTCCTGAAGTGCCTTTTAAAAGACAAAATCGTGAAGCTCTAGATGATCAAGATCCATTGAAGTCTAAAGGCTTACTGAAGTCTAAAAATGGTCATGAGTCAAAGCGGACAATACCTCACATATGCGGAAGCGAAGATATAAACCAACCATCTGAGCCATTCGATCTTTTGATCTAGACTACAGCTTATACCGCAAACAACATATTTATTTATTAAATAATAAAATAATTTTAAAAAAATAGAAATATATTAGTTGTGACAGTTTTTGGTTGCCAGTTAGCTGGTGGTCAGTGATTATTCTGGCTAAAGTCATATCGCCTCGATGGCTGAAATAAACTTAACCCACGGGGCTCTTTCTTCTTCTATATCTAACCGGCCAGTTTAATAATTATTTGCTCGAATATTTATTCATTAGACCAAAAAATTACCTTTTCCTTTTTTGGTAAGAGGGATGGTTCCCTTTAAGCTGCATTCTTTGGCACCCATGACAGACTGGGAGGTACAAGACTTAAACCCCGGATCAAGCCCCACCCTCCTCCTCCCTACGCGATGCTCCGCTGCGCTGCGAGAATGGCGGCAATCTTTAGGAAATCTCCGCTCCCGTTTGAAACCCTCTCTCTCCCCAACAAACCCATGTCTCGCCTCCCCAATCTGACCCCAATCTCTTCGATTTTGGGTCGGAGAAGCCATTCGGGCGTCCGATTTCCATGCTATTCCCTCGAATCCTTGCCCAATTCTACATCTGGTGGTGGTTTGCGGGATATGGGCCGTCTTGGTTTTGGATTTGGGCCAAAAGATTTGGATTTTGTTCGGGTTCGAGTGGTTTCGGATGGTGGTTCCGGTTCCACCGGTGAGGGTGGTGGCTATAGGGGGTGGGGGCATGGGGGCTCCGGTGGTGGGGTGGTAATGAGAGGGGTGGGAATGATTGGTTCTTCTTCTCATGGTAATAAAAGTCTGATCTTTTGTTACTTTCCCTCCTTTGTTAGTTTGTTAAGCTGTTTAGGATTTAATTTTGTTTTTGCCGGTTAATCTGTAATGTATGTTTATAGATTTGTGGAGTGCCTTTTTTTTCCTTTTGCTTCCAAAGACTGCTTCACCATCTTTCCCGCAGTTTTGTGTTATGAGAAATTTAAAGTGGAAAAATAAGGGCTTTGATGGTCTGGCAGTAGGCATAATGCGTCTATGGTTTGGGTGGTCTATCTAATTGATATGAGGGTCTCTTCTGAAACTATACTCTTTTGAGCTTTCTACTTCGCAAAGAAATTATTGATTTTAACGGTTAAAGAAAGATTATGAAAGCCTTAGTAGACGTTGGAATGTCCTCAAGGAGATTTGTATCAGTGGCCATATGTGTGGATGTCATGTCATTTTATATCTTTGTCTGAAATTTTATAAATTGGTCACTTTTATCTCATCTGCGTCATTGACTCATCTCTATATAGTTTTGTGGACTCAATTAATTCGTACGTATATATATATATATATAT
>KE504776.1:239777-280682 GCA_000441515.1 Elaeis oleifera | reverse complement strand
TATATATATATATATATATATAGATACATACACACACACACGCACATGCACGCTCGCACGCATGCATAGAGAGAGAGAGAGAGAGTTCAACCATCCAGTTCATTAACACGAAAGTCTTTTAGCATATAAATTTACTAAGACCAAGTCGACACACTTTCTACTCTAATTATTCTTTTTTGGGGGAAATTACTAGCCATTCACTTACAAATAGATAGAAAAAGTGCAGGTCATAACAGCTTTGTTTAAGTTTATTCAGGTACATGATGGCACTTGACAAATATCCAGTGACAACTAAAGCTATAACATCTGCATTTCTGACTCTCATTGGTGATTTAATTTGTCAGGTATTTTTCTCCTTTGCTAATGTCTCTAAATTGTTTAATAAGTTTCCTTCCATCATTTGCTGGATACTAGCGATTCGTCCCCTCTTGCATTGCCCTCATGCATTTTCTTGCCTTTGCTACTTAACTGATGTATATATTAAGAATAGGTTGTACATGATGTTGGTACAATGTCAATGTATCCATAATGATTTCTGATTATGATAATTCATTTGAGACATGCATGATTACCATCATAGTATTATTCATAGTTTTCAATTTCAAGAGCTAACATTTTGCATCTATTAACTTATATTATATTTTCATGTGACTAAAATTTGGCATACTTTTCTGTTTCATGCATTTTGCTTTTCCCAAATATCAGTATCTTGCATTTTCATTGAAAGACTGCTCCTCGGATTTTTAACAGATTATCTGGTCAGAATTTGTCATTTAATGTTATCAGATGAAACAACTGGAGGTTATTGGTTATATTTCCATTTTTATTAAGATAATGAATATGTCCATCTTGGAAAATTAAGTTGCTGTTAATGTACCATCCTATTACCTTTAGAATCCATCTTCAATGCTTTTAGACCTGAGCATGATGTCATATTTAATAGAGCATGCTGAGCCAAAACGAATTTGATAATCACATTTATTTGTCATGATAAGCTTTGTTATTAAATCGTATGGTAGGAGGTGACTTAAATATCTTGTGAATGATGTTTAGTATGATGCCTGATTTATGTGAGATAAGTTGTTGAACTGCTGATAACGGAATAGGCCTCTAGGTGCTAAAGAGTAAGAGAGGATTCTTGCGACAATTACTCAAGTCAGTTTTTAAACTAATTTTAGACTTCATTGTAGAAATAAGCAATGGATGATGCACCTATGAATCCTTTGTATCGTCTTGGTATAATTGTTCTTTAGCAGCATTGAGGTATTGGTTCTTTGGATCAGTGGCAGCAACAGACCCTTATCCTTTTATTTATTTATTTATTTTTTTCTGTTGGTGGCTTGAACATTAAAGATGCTTGTGCAAGTAGTCACATTTTGCCCTATTTTCTTATTAATTTCTACTAATACTTGGGTTTACCATTTAAAATGAATTTAATTAACTTTTCTACAGTCACAATACATGACTCATCGACAAATCCATAGATGTAGAAAGAAATGAATGAATTTAAGTCACCTTGAAATAAATCTATATGTTTTCTTATTCAGAAAAATGGATTTGAAAGGTCCAGTATAATTCAAATGAATTCAGCTTGTTATATGTCTATATTTCTGGGCCAATTCTGTTAATTTATACTATTTATTCACTTGTTAATAATTATTTTTCATATTAAAAATGCTTTTGACGAGCAAGAAGATAAAATAAATTATTCATATTTGATGTGTATCTTACTTGTTGGTCAAGGCAAGAGCATATGATACCATTTTATGAAAGAGCAATCAATCATGTATTGTTCATAAATAGGAAATCTTTGCATTTTCAACAGTTTTAGTATTGGAGGTTATTTGTAGGTTTACGTAATGCTAGAGGCCCTAACAATTCACCTAAAGAGGTTGTTTGGTATCCATGACATCCAAAGGCAGGAGCAAGCAAGCTATGGTCTTACTGAATTATAAAAGTGGCAAACTTTATATTTTCTCAACAAATACTTAATATCTAAAATCATATAGGAAAACAGCAGAGGAGAATCGATTTTTTAATTATAAGTATGTAATTGTCAAACAAACAAGCAAGGTACCCATGAAGGAGGGTGGAAGGGAAAGGGCTGAAGAAAGGAACAAGGATGGTCTGGAAAGTGCAGACATATGGGAGTCAATGTCGTGCAGATCAGAAAGTTGAATGTGCTTGAAATAAACGGAGAATTGCTGGCAAATAGAATCAGCAGTTCTCTTGTATGACAACCTTCAATAATAAACCACAAAGACAGCCAAGCTATCAGGATTCTTTGAATAGAGAAATTCTAACATCTAACATAGTAGACTTCTGCAACTCCATATAATATTATGGTTGCTTAGGGTGAGGAACATAATGAAAGTAGATAACACATAAGAAACCTACCACAAAGAATCAAAATTCTCCGAAGAGAGAAATGCTGACATTGATTATACTAGATTTCTTTGCGTCAGTGTTTTTAGGATTTCATAGCGAGGAACATCATGGAAGTTGATGACATATAAGGATAGATCAATTTAGTGGAGGCATTGGTCCTTGATCTTTCATGATGTTAAAAAATTATTAGATATGTCATTGTTTCTTTAAGTTTTTGGCTTCTTTTACATATCTTTTGCAGGATTGAAACTGAGCTATAATTTTTTGAAATATTCTAATAAGTTGGCCCTTTGTCTTATAACTTGTGCTTCCTAGTGGATATGTCCGCTTTTCATTTGTCTCTTGTCATCTAGCATTTTAATCCTACAGAAATTTTATAGAGTTTTCCATGGTTGTGTGGATTTATACTGTATAGAACAAAGGAGAAAATTTCTTTCACCCACTTCTGTCTAGAATTAACAGTAGGTCTTTCTGTTGCCCAAAATTGTCCTTCAAAAAACAAAGGGAAGGTAAAATGGTGCAAAAGCACCACCATTTCATCATTAAGTAATAATAAGAAAGGTGTCGGTGAAGATCCTCAGAGGGGAAGAGGGAAAAACCAAAGTGCAGAATGAAGAAAATAGGAAGGAAAAAATAGAAATACAAAATTAAATAAGGAAAATAAATAGAAGACCAGAAAAGGGGAGGACAGCCCAAGAAGGCTCCAACAAAGAAGACCAGCCACTCAATCCAACTCTTAATGAGTGCAATCCGACTGAACTTGTTGGGTGAGACTCTACATATCAGGCCAACTGTCCTCCTCATCTTGTGTAAGATCTGAGCAAAGGCGATCATAACACAGCTGGCCCTGTGTGCCTGGTCTGTATCCCAAAAGTGTCTTTACCAAGAATTCTACACCAAGTCATTGTGGATTGACCTTTGCTTGACTCGTGAAGCTACCTCAGCAAACATGGAAGAAAGCCTGCATAACAAAATGCACTTATTCATTATAATGCATGCAAAAACATAAAGCAGATGTTAAAAAGGGTAACAAAACACTGACTAGATTGATGGACTACAGGGGAAGAAACTAACAAGATGGAACATATAATGATATTCGAGGGTGCCAAAGGGCCTTGGTAAAGCCTTTAAAAAAAAAAAAGCATTTTGTTACTCTCATATTGCAAAAACATAAATGAGAGTGCTAGTTCTTGACTTCTGACTACATATTGATACGTCTTACTCCATAACTTACATCTGTTGTTTCATGTTGCCAGCTTTTGATCGATCAGGTGTCAAAATTGGATTTTAGGCGAACATTTGTGTTCACTCTTTTGGGACTTGTGTTGGTGGGTCCCACATTGCATTTTTGGTATTCATCTACAACTAAGGCTTTCTTCACTTTTGAAATATTCAGATTTATCTCATAGCCATTCTGGTATTGGTCTTGAGACAAACTTAGTTATTATTGCTTTTTCCTGCCTTGCTTATATAGCTGTTATTTGAAGGCTTCAGATCTGTTAATCTTATTCTAAAGTTGGTGTACTTAATTTGATGATTGATTTGCAGGTACTTGTATCTAAGTAGACTGGTGACGGTGCCTGGAGCATCAGGTGCATTCTTACGCCTTTTGCTTGATCAGGTAGGTGTTTGTCTATCTTCCCAATAAGGTGCATTTGAATTTCGGTATGACTTACCTGAAACGGTAGGTGCATTCTGGATCTTATGATACCAACCACCTCTGGTGCAGTTCGTATTCTCTCCCATCTTCATAGGAGTTGTCTTAACTTTACTTGTCACTTTAGAGGGAAGGCCTTCTCATATAAAGCCAAAGCTTCAGCAGGTGAAGTATTAATTATTTTAGTCTTCAAAGCAATTTGAACATTAGAAACTGATTTCTCTTTATTGCTTTCTACTTTGTTCTCTGTAGGAGTGGTTTTCATCAGTTGTAGCAAACTGGCAGTTGTGGATCCCTTTCCAATTTCTTAACTTTCGATTTGTTCCACAGAAGTTTCAGGTTTGATAGCTGACTCTGTTACATCATTACAATCTCAGGCTTTCTCATCTTTCTTTTTCAAGTACAAACCTTTCCAGACAGGCGTAAAATCCTACTTTAGTCCTAGACAGGCAATATTCACCTGGAATTCTTGAAACTTTCAGCATGCATGAATATTAGTCTATATTTGATTGGAAAACTATCTCAATTGTGAATGAAACTATACTAATATAAGTTTCTTAATTTTCATAATTATGCAATTCCCCTTTTGAAGCTTCCTTTGTATTGTCTTTTCTTGCTGATATACTTATGATTTCAATGCCAGGTTCTTGCTGCGAACTTTGTGGCTCTTGCGTGGAATGTGATCCTGTCATTTAAAGCTCACAAAGAAGTTGTATTGAAATAGGTATCTGTTTTGCACCATTTCTAGTAACTGAGATACAAATTGCAAAAAATTCTTTTTTTTTTTTTTTGGGTTACAGCGCCCCCCTCCCCCACAAGAAAAAAAAAATATATTTTGAAGACACTGTTTACAGTAACAGTAGAGTCCAGATTAACCATAAAAGACGACCTGATTCCATTAGAACAGCGCATCAGTCTGTGAGACAGACTTACTAACTAAATGATATCCTCAATTTTCTTAGAATTAGTGAAGTTCGCTTTTCAGCATGGTAGACCGGTAGTACACTTAGGGAAGGCTATTGGGTCGGATATTGGTTGGGTCAAAAAATTGTCAATTTGAACCCGATCTATTTATTAAACAGGTAACCCAACCTGACCCACTTAACCCATTTATTAAATGGGTTAAACAGGTTAAATGAATTTTTAACGGGTTAAACGGGTTAAGTAGGTTAAATAGGTCAGGTTAAATGGGTCAAAAATAGGTTAAACAGGTTAAACAGATCTTAAATAAGTTAAACGAGTTAAATAGGTTAAACAGGTCATCTGACTCAATTCAACATGAATATTAAACGGGTTAAATGGATTAAAGAGATCAAATATCTGAAATCCAAATCCGATTCAAATATTAAATGGGTTAAACAGATTGACCTATTTATGATCCGAATCAATTTAGCCTAAATCCAAACTTGTTTATGACGGATCAAACAGGTTGGGTCATATTTTGTGGGCCTTAGGTACACTCTATTTGTGGCAAATTAGATTCTATTTGGAGACTTGTTAACTAACAAGTTAGTTGGGATTTGTGTTTAGAATGCTGAAGGGTGAAGAAACAAAGCCTAAACCTATTGTCAAAGCATGTGAAATCTACTTAAGAACTTACCTATTTCAATAGAATTATCTATATTAAAATAACATGGGCATTGATCGCTGGCATTCTCATCCTTTGGAGTTCTTATTTTAGAAAGTTTTGACATTTGATTTAATTTCTTTAATGCGGTAATAAATAATTACCAAAAATTTCCATAAGTGAATTTGTAATTCTTGATTTCTCATAGAACAAGTTTGTTCACCACGTGGACAACAGAAATGTCTTTTATTAAAAGTTCACTTGAGCTTAAGAGAAGTTTGCAGCCACAACTACCATTCTCTAGGGCTTTCTCTCCTGTGTCCAACTAAAGCTGTGTATCTTTTGAAGTTCTTTTCAGGTTGATGTGTGATAATGGTCCAGAAAATGTATGGGAAAGGTAGTAAACGCACATGACAGTCTTCGTTCCAAAGAGCCACACGTTCTCAGAAATCACCTCAAAGAGAGTAATGTTATCTGAAATAGATTGTTCGTGATATTTCACTTTTTGGGAAGCATATAGGGATCAAAAGGACATAGCACTGAATTTTGACAAAGGAGTCAAGTCTATGCTTTGGTTACCAACATAGATGGAATAACAAAGATTTCTCACAAGGGGAAGATTAAACATTACCACTTGAAAAGATCTTCATT
This sequence comes from Elaeis oleifera, assembly GCA_000441515.1. NCBI lineage: Eukaryota > Viridiplantae > Streptophyta > Magnoliopsida > Arecales > Arecaceae > Elaeis > Elaeis oleifera. The sequence continues at coordinate 274,419 of KE504776.1, read as the reverse complement.
AATTTGGAGAAACAGGTATTTGTTGAATGAATTATGATAATACCTCACACCTTTTAGGATGTTTAGCTTGAATAATTCTTTAGGCTCTCTTTCTTGGTCTTATTTGTCAAAAGCTTTCTATTAAATATGGGGTTCATTGTGGAGCACAACATTAAGGACTGAGCAGAATTTATGATTGGCTGTTGTCCTGACACCATCCCTCTGGAAAATTGGTGCCAAATTTCTGCCAAATGGGGCCTGCCATTGAAATCATAAGGCTAGTTGACTGCCTTATTAGTCAATGTTTTAGCTCATGCAATCAACGAGCAGCCTTCTAGGATTCCCTTAGTCTTAAAAGGAGTCTAGACTGTGGGCAGATGTTAACTATTAACAGATTTGAGTGTTTTCATCTTGAAGGCACATGCAAAATTCAAAATATGTCAGTCCCATATTTTTTCACATATAAGCCACACTTTCAAAGCAAACTTGGGAGCTTCCCTCCCAACCAGCATATTTGTTGCTCTTTTTGGAGCCTATTTGATTGCAAGTAGGAGTTAGAATTGAGTTTGGCAGATGTGACTTAAAGAATGAAGTTCCAGTATCAAGTGTTTGGTGTGGCAGAAGTAGGGTTCTGTACATAAAATGTCGTACCAGATTGAACCGTCCGGTACATCCCTTACCATACTATGTTGGCCTGATACCGGTATGGTGTCTCATACCATACTAACACTCGGTACGCCATTTTGTAGCATACTAAACTATATATGCATACTACAATAGGATGGTAATGGTATGGGGTCTGGTATCAGGACGGCGAAGCTTGGTTTGTACGTGACAAATTGTATAATCAAATGTTGTGAAAGATGGTCCAGTTAAGATTCACATGCAATTACCATTGCACATATATTATGGCTCAAAAATGGTGATTGTAAAATCTAAACATGGGTTCTTTCAGATTTTTTAGTATCAATTTAGACTTTTTTTGTCAAAGACAAGAAATCAATGTTGCTCCCTAACACTTTGGAGGCATATGGGAGTCATGAGTTACTGTTTTTCTAAAACATCAGGATTCAAAAGTATCACTGTCACATGACTTATCTTTTGCACATACATATCATTTATTTGACCTCCATGAACTCGATTTCTATAACTTTTTTAACTGTAAAAAGTAAGAAAAAATTAGGAGTTATCAAGGAGATTAAAAATAATGAACATGTATATTCATGGGATTTGGAGGTATTGCTGCTAAATCATTGTCTCAGACTTTCCAAAACATGAAATCATGCCATTGTGAAGATTATTTACCAATATACAACATGCACAGGTATTGATGGAGCTTGGATAGAGTGTTCAATGTATCATTAAGTATGATGCTTGACATGAATTTGATGTCGGTGAAACTAGTAACCAGCATGATCAGGCAGCTTCCTTGTCAAAAAGAAGAGGGGAACCCAATAACTGATGCATTGATTCTTGTCCCAATAAATTGTAACTGACGCCTTGGTTGTAGGAAGGACAAAATTCCTATATTCAAACTGCTTTCATCTCTTTTGTACACTCTGAGATATTCCTGCTTCCAGCAAAGGCAAATTGCTGCCCAATGTTGCTTCTTTTGCCTATGCTTCTGCTTTTTTCCCTTTTGTAGTCCATTTCACATTACGAGTTCATCAAAATAGAAAGTAATAAGAAGAGACTAGTTCTTTTAGTGCACAATTTTTGCTTTGGAAACGGGCAGCAGGCCGAAGTATATGCACAAGTCATCCGGTCCAATTCCAAAGACCAGTTTGGCATGTTCTAAATTTTGCTACATGTAGGACAAAATTTTTGTCTGATATCAAATAGCAATTTGCTCGGAAGCATATGTGGAAGCCAGTTGGCAAGTTTTAGTAAATTTCCTGTCAGACGCTTATAGTTTGGCAGGATGAAACTTGGTCTATGTGTTAGCATCATAAAACAGGATTTTTTTGAACTTATTTTGCAGAAACAGGAGGATGGTTCTCTGAATCTGTCAATCGAGTGGAAATTTAAACTGAGACAGGTTCACTGTCAGCAAAATTAGCTGACTGGGAGAAGATAAAATTGGCCATCTGGCTTTTTTTTTTTTTTGGTAAAAGGCCATCTGGCTTTGAAGCATAAGGTCAAGGTCCATCTCAGTCATTTTGATGGGTACTTTAATTCTTTCTTAGCCAAAACTATGGTTCTCTTTGTATTTTATGATTTCTGTAGCTGATATAACTGTAGATTGTTACCTTCAGATACCTGCAGCTGATGTACTGGCTATCTATGCCAAACTAGTTTAAGATTGTCTTTTCCTGATGTATACAAATTTTAGTCCAATATTGGAATCTAATGCTGGCTGGTTCACGGTACAAAGTTACCACCACATGGTCGGAGGGTAACCTATGTTTTTAATGAATAGGTTCCATAAACTACTGGGGACCCTTTGTCTATTTTATGGCTACTGGAGATAAATATAACTAAGTGAGAAACATGGTGTCATGGTCATAGTCTCTTGGTGATCAAGTTACAAAGTTGGAGGGCAGAGATCTACGTTGAAGTTCATCTTATCCAATCACAAGTTGGATGCTTTTCAACTTCATTCAGCACATTCTCGAGCCCGCTGCGTGTTTTGCTATTCCTTAGCATATTTGTACAACCCTTGATCATGTTGTGTTGTTTCTAATTTGTCAAGGCCGGTCGTTTGAGATGGCTAAATGCCAGAGCGGTTGTCCTCTGCAGTATGTTTTGGAACATTTTGTGGCTTTGAGATTTGGAGGATATATCCTACATCAGCAACATGTATATAAATTGGTTGGAATTGATGTCCTCGAGCTATGGTTGTAAGGGTGATGGTTTTCTTATTTATGATATGGAATTCTACTTTTCTACTGAGGTTGAGGGTTGTATTTGCAGTCATTAAAAATAATTTTGGATGTAAAAGCAAAAGTTTGAATTAGATGAAAAATTGATTTTTAATTTATTCTGAATTTTTATTAGTATAATTATATTATTAAATTTTAAATTTTTAAATTTAGATTCTGATTGTGATTTTGGTTGGTTTGTCATGATGGAATTATGACGTGATTTATCTATATAGTAAATTTGTTTATGTAGTAAAAATGATGATGGGTTAGAATGGTGATTTTTATTCTTCAAATTAATCTTTTTTCAGCTAGGATTTTGATCCATTCTGATAAAAAGCTTTCTCATCCCCTTGGCATTTGAACATCGGCGTCGGTCTTGACAAAGGTGGTGTTGGCCTTCGGCGACTAGCATCGGATCTTTGATTTTAGAGATGTAGATAATGTTTTCGGTTTGTATTAGATTGTATCATATATGTATTATGATTTTAGATATATTTATCTATAATTTTAATTTTACATTATGAATTTCTCAGCTAATTTGAAAATAATATAAGGATTGTTTTAGCATCAAATATTGAAATGATTTTGGGCAGAAAGTGACCTAAAGCATTAACGAGAGGTGAGTAAAATAGTGAAGTTTGGATGAAAGGAAGTTAGAGAAGATAGAATTGTATTAGCTTTGCTTTTTAACAATCTAAATTAAAATCTCTTTTTCTATTTCAAGAAGGCGGAAAGGAGAGAAGATAGAGGTTTAAAGGGAGGAAATTTTTTTCATCTTTCTATTGATAGAAATTTTAGATGGAAGAAGATAAAAAAAAGGAGGATTTTAGATTTTTTTTTTAATCAATAAAAAAGATCATGTAAACGAGTCGCATGTATTATATGACAACCCAATTATGGCAGGTCGATGGAAATTATAATTAGGATGCGAATTGAAGAAATTTGAAAGTTTGATAACTTGATTGTATTAATAAAATTTAAGATAAAATTAAAATTTTAAAAATTAAATTTTTTTGCATAATTAAGTCAAAGTAAAGTTATATAACACCTTGCAAATTTTTGAGGATGTAGGAGGATTATGTCCACAAGATTAATGATAGGTTCACTCAAAATCATCTCAAACACAATCCCAAGGTTTGCCATTTGTGGCACTACACTGCGTTCAGATGGATCATTATATTGTGATTCATTGATGCTACGGGCTATTGTCACATGAATCCACATTTCAGTTATGAAATGGGAATCAATAAAATACTTCAAAGTTTTACTCTGAATTGTAACCATGAAATCCATGCAACCGTCAAAATTGTAAATTATAAATTTTTACGACAGGAAGAACTTTTCGTGTTCTTGTTTGGCGGTTGTAGATTTGTCCTCCAAATTCCTCAAAAACAAATTGTCTTCAAAATTTTAATATCTTAATCAAGTAAACGGTATAATCATGACTTGGAAATCGATGATGCTATTGCTTATCCACCAATTCTTTGCAATATGCCCCACACAAGTTGTGCTTGACTAATGAAGGCCAAAAAGGCAAGAGAGGGATGTGCAATGTCGTTATTCCTGCTAATCAAGCTTTAGGTTGCCATAATCTACCTTCTATATCCTATGTTCCTCATTGTCTCCTCTCCTGGTCCCATTTCATTTACCTTAAATTTCTTGTTTGGTAAGGAAATTAAATGATACTTCTCATGTGAAGAAAATTGTATTGTGTGTACAAACAAACATCACATAATTATATCATGATCCGATTCGAGGACATAACAAGTACGGTAAAATCATCAGCAAAATAGAATTTAGATATCCAATCCACCATTTTGTTGCAGGATAGCATATCAAGGTTATCTTCCAGACCACCTCGATGGAGTAATTGTACCTAGACTAATCTGGGCTAGCAGAGAATTAGGATTATCCATGTATCTTGGATATGTCCAACTTCTAGTTTGTTGAGAGGTTACACCAAGATAAACATGGAGTTATGTTGCTGCAAGGCTCTGGAAGAGAGATGAAGAAGTTAATCTAAAACCGAATTGGAGTACTGAAGAGGATCAAGTCGACAAAATCCATAGGTGATTCTATAAAAGAAGTTCTAAAATCAGTGGGATACCTTCCGATTTAGGATCCTTTAATGCTTAAGTTCGTCGAGGCTTTGAGAACAAATAGTGAAAATAGAAAATAGAGAGCAATGAGTATAAATTGGAATAGAGAGAACTCAGATTTCCTTCAGTGAGGGAATTGGAAAGAGTTTAGTAGAATTTGTGCTCTGTGAGTTTTGATTTATGACTTACCTCTCGAAGAATAACCTGCCTCTTTTTATATAGGGGAGGTTAATTAGCTTTTAAGCCATAGAGAGCATTTATTAGGCAGTTAGTAACTGCTTGATTTGGAAGACCTATTTGTTAGACTGTTAATTTGTTATAACAGAATAGCCAATTGTAGGGAGATCGTGGATTGCTCACCCCATGTAAAGAGTATTTGTAATATAGCTGAAAGATAGTTGCAATATAGTTGGAAGATAATTGACTTGAAGCCTTACTAGTTGAGTGAGAGGTTGGCTAAAACTGATATACTAGTTGAGTGAGAGGTTGGCTAAAACTGATATTCTACTAATATAAATCGAGTAGGTCAACTATCATAGCACCAAGTCGGTAATTAATCGATTTGATTTAGTATAGTGTTGACGAGAGATATTTGACTTGCAGATCGATATGAGGCTAATATCTTCTGATGTTGCCATGTGTCAGAGGTTGGCCTTCTGATGAGTCTGGCTATTAACTTTCTGATGAGGTTAGCCTTTTGATGAGTTTGATCATCTGATGAGGTCGGTTTACTGATGAGATCAACTTCTTAGTGAGGTCGGCCTTCTAATGAGGTCGACTTTTTGAAGAGGTCAGCCATCTGTCGGCCTTTTGATGAGATCAATCATCTGATTAGGTTGGCTTTCTGATGCGATCAGCCTTTTGATGAGATCGGCTATCGGTCTTTTGATGAGATCGGTCTTCTGATGAGCTCGACCTTCTGATGAGATCGATTTTCTGATGAGGTTGTCCTTTTGATGAGGTCAGCTTTTTGATGAGGTCTACAATCAAGGCTCATATCGGTATTCTATCAACCCGAGAGCTCTTGAATTTCGAGGATATTGGCTGAGGTGATATGACCCCACAATACTTGCCCCCACTTCTAAGTCCGCAGAGGTTGCTTCGGATTAAAAAGTAGTTCATGAAAAAAGTTCTCAACTTGTCCGAGATGATGAATCCGTGCCATTTTGTTCTTCGAGTGAACCACTGCATCCCTTCGATTAAGTTTTCAGTATAGATTACTGATGTGTATTCGTCAATGGCTTCTTCTACATCAGATCTTATAGAGGATTTTTGGACAACTAGAGAATTTTTGGACGACCTCGAATCTTATCAAGATTGGCTTTCTTCACCTCAGATTTTATTAAGTCGATCTTGGTTCCTGCTAAGAATTTTTGGATGCTTGGCTTTTTTCACCTCGGATCTTGGCAAGGTGACATCAGTTCTGCCAATGATTTTTGGATAACCTCGGATCTTGTCAAGGTTACTTTCTTTACCTCAGATCTTGTCGAGACGACCTCAGTTCTTACGAAAGATTTTTGGACAACCTCGAACCTTGTCAAGGTTGGCTTTCTTCACCTAAGATCTTGTCAAGGCAATCTCAGATCTTATCAAGAATATATATATATACATATATAGAGGTAGACTAGGCTACGATTAATTGGATCTCAGCTCCCATCCAATCGGATCTCCCTCTGTTGGATCGGTGTGCATCTCAGAGCTTTTTTTTATAAGCTAACAGAGAAATTCGGAGGGCGTTAGTTGAGCTGGTGTGTTAAAAAAAAATAGCATTCAATAGGATGCGATGCGATGTAAAGCCAGCATGCGTGATCGTCATCGTCTCCTCCTCTGACGTCTTTCGATAACCCCCCACCCGCCTCCTCTCTTCTTCTTTCTCTCCCTCCCTACCCACGATCGTCGTCTTCCGGTAACCCCTCTCCACCCGTGCCTCCTCTCTTCTTCTCTCTCCCCCACTCACGACCACTGTCTTCTAGTAACCACTCCCCACCCGTGCCTCCTCTCTTCTTCTCTCTCTCCTACGGTCACCGTCTCATCTCCTCTTAAGCCGAGTTTTTCATTTCGCAGTCGCCATCTCCTCTCTCCCAAATCCCCCACTGGCTATTAGTGAATATTTTTTTCAAAAATTTATATTCTCATTGTTGTTTCTTATTGTTTGTGTTTATATTAAGAGGATAAATACAAACTGCAAATAATCCTGAGTAGGATAAACACTCCATCCACGATAAACAACAAGAGAGGAGGATAAATACTAAGTCTTGCGAAAATAACATAAACTATCCGAGGATAAACACAAATTTTAAATAATAAATAGAAACCGTGAATAATAAACATAAACAGACTGTAAATAAACACAAACTCCATGCAGATAAACAGAAACTATGAATAATAAATGCAAACTTCGTACCGATAAATAGAAACTTCTCAGGATAAACATAAACTCGAGGTTCAAAAGTTAAAAGATCCTAGGATCACCCACGATAAACAACAATAAGAGAGGAAGAGAGGAGGATAAACACTAAGTCTTTCGAAAATAAACACAAACTATTAAAGAATAAACACAAACTTTAAATAATAAATAAAAATTATAAATAATAAATACAAACTCTATGCAGATAGACAGAAACTGCGAATAATAAATTCAAACTCTATGTCAATAAAAAAAATTTTTCAGAATAAATACAAACTCGAATTGGATTTTGGTTGGAGTCTGTGTTTATTATTTAGAGTTTGTATTTATCTTCCGATAGTTTGTATTTATTTTATAAGACTTAGTATTTATCTTCTTTCCTCTCTTGTTGTTTATTGTGGTGGACCATGATCACTCGATGAGTTTGTATTTATTTTGAGGAGTTTCTGTTTATTGACATAGAGTTTATATTTATTATTCATAGTTTCTGTTTATTATTCAAAATTTATATTTATTATTCATAATTTTATTTATTATTTAAAGTTTGTATTTATCTTCAGATAGTTTGTATTTATTTGGATAGAATTTAGTATTTATCATCCTCTCTTGTATTTTATCTTAGGTGGACTATTTGATCACTCAACTTTTGAACCCTAAGTTTGTGCTTATCCTGACAAGTTTTTGTTTATTAGTACGAAGTTTGCATTTATTATTCATAGTTTCTGTTTATTGCAAATGTCCGAATTATGATCCGATCCGAAGAGCCTGTGTTGTGACCCTAATGAAAATTTTGTGAGGTCTGTGGTGGTAGCGGAGGGCACAGATCAGTATAAATATTATATTTATCTTGAAAATTTTTTGATTTATCGGTACTTTATTACGGAAACTGCTATAATCTATCATCATGACGGATTTTGGACAGCTTTCAGAGCTGTGCATGGGCCCCTTCAGCCTTCTTGAATATTTTTTTGTCTCCACGGAATAGAGAACCCGCATTCTCTTCTTCCTCCTTCTTCATTCACGGAACAGAGTTAATAAATCAACAAAATTTAAGCCTAAAATAAGAGAGATTGACGAAAAAAGCTGAAAGGATTCATAAAGGCACCTTCAGACACCTCCTCTCTTCATCGTATGTAGGCACCTCCATGTGAATTGTAGGCGCCTACAATTCACATGTAGGCGCCTACAATTCATGTAGGCACCTACATGCAGAGGAGACTATCGACGGGGCGGCAGTAGCGCAGCCAAACCCGACGGATGTGCAAGCGCCTTATCTAAGAGCATGTAGCACCTACATGTGAATTGTAGGCACCTACAATTAAATTATAGATGCCTATAATTCAATTGTAGGCACCTATAATTCATGTAGGCACCTACATGCGGAGGAGACTGCCGATGGAGCGGTAGAGGTCAGCGGCGGTGCAGCCAAGCTCGATGGATGTGCGAGTACCTCGTCTAGGAGCATGTAGTGCTTACATATGAATTATAGGTACCTACATGTGAATTGTAGATGCCTACAATTGAATTGCGCATATAGGCTCCTATATGCAAAGGAGGTCGTCGGTGGGGCGACGGAGGCGATGATGGGCCGACGGAGGTCGACGGTGGGCTGACGGATGTGCGAGCATCTCGTTTAGAAGCATATAGCACCTATATGTGAATTGTAGGTTCCTACAATTCAATTGTAGGTGCCTACATGTGAATTGTAAATGCCTATAATTCACATGTAGGTGCCTACAATTGCTTACAATTCACGCACCTACATGCTCCATGTAGGTGAGGCACGTGCGTCTGTTGGGCTTGGCTGCATCGTCATCGGCCTCTGCTGGCTAGCCATGTCCTGTGAGCCGTGTCACCTACTTCGACTTTTCTCGCACATATCTTCACTGTTTGGACTTTGTTTGGGATGTTCTTGGTTCGTTGGACTCCGTTCATCATCCTGGACCTCATTCTAGACTTATTGTGGACTGAATCTCTTAGGTGAGGGAAGTACAGAGTCAAGAGGTGGAGGGTGGGGTGATGGGGCGAGCGTTCGAGGGAGGAGAGACCATGGGCAGTCATGGGGCTGGGGGGATGGCATGGAGGAGCAGCGAAACCGTGGGTGGCACCGGATGGGGTGGGTGCGGGGTGGCCATGGGAAGAGGAAGGTGGAGGATCCGACGGGGCAACCGAAGGGGGTGGTGCGGGGTGGCCCCGTCTCTCCGTCGTATTTTTTTATGGTGAATAAAGGCACCTTCATGTTTCATGAAGGTGCCTTCAGCATTGTAGCATAATGAGAAGTTCATGCCTTCAGCATTGTAGCATAATGAGAAGGGGAGGTGGCATCACATCGCAGTCAATGCATATTTTCTCCATCATGTCTCTCTTTTTTTAAAATAATGTTAGATCAGCTAACGAGCAAGAGAAGTCCTCTGTTTGCTTTTTGGGAGTCTTGGAGATGAGCACCGATCCAATGGTCGGAGAGTTGATCGGACATAGACTGGGATCCGATCGATTGGAGCCTAGTCTATTTCTCTCTCTCTCTTTCTCTCTCTCTCTATATATATATTGGTCTGTCCGACCTCACATAGCCCGATCTAAGTTTAACTGTCCTATGTAGGACTTAGATAATTATATTTATAATCAATATTATCTGACCTCGTTTGGATCAATCATGAAGCCAATGCGGCTTAATATAATAAGTAGACTTCAGAATATTAAAATGATATGATTTTAAGAATTAGATCTATTAATTAAGAATAAATTGATCTTAATAAATTTAATATAATAAAGGTTTAAGAAATACCTATCCGATGTCGTCATGGGCAGATCGAGTCTCCCATGCATCAGAAGTTTCATTTTGAGATGTTTCATCTCCTTCTCTTTCAAGAGCATATTGTCTTAGAATTCAAGTCAAAACTTGAGTCTCTTTGAATAGATATGTCAGATATTTGTGAGGTCCAATCTAAAGATCGGGTATCTCACATTGAGTTATCATGGTTTGGTTGGAATTTTTACAGCTTGAGTTCGGCTTTTTTCGATCTTATTTGGACAAACTTAGTCTTTTCTTGCCGTTGTTTGATCAGTTTTTCACCAATCTTTTTTAGGCATTTCTGGCAGTCAAGGAGTCAGATGGCTTGGATGGTTAGATTAACTCCACTTCTGTATATGTGAGGTATTATCCGCTTTGGCTTATGACCCTCTTTGGGCTTAAGTGGGTTTTAGACTTCAGTGGACTTTGGTCATTTATAGCCTTACGCTTTTGCTCTTTAAAAGGTACCTCACGTAGGAGAGAATGTTTCAATCTATATAAGTCATACTCCCTCTTGACTCACACTTGATATGGGACTAAAAATGCCATCCTCCAAAATATTGAAAGAATGATGCTCCAACTTGATTGTAGAGATATGATCTCAATTAGATAAGAATTGAGACGTTGAAGAAAACTTTATCGAAGGCTCATTATCAGTGCACTATCTTTTTGAGAAAAAACTTTCATATGCCCTCCGATCTCCACCAAAGTCTGAGATTATATTGATGACCCCAACAATAAGAACTTGGACTTGTTGAACTAAAGATTAAATTATTACGGATCTACCACAACTGAAGGTGAGACTGCTTCTGGCGTGCCTCTCGGAGAAAATGGTGAAGGCATAGAATTATTTTGTACTCTCCGATTTATCATTTTCTATAAATTTTTTAGACAAGTGCCATTCTTCTTCTAGCGCCAATCTGTTACTGCAAGGCTCTGAAGGATAGACGATGAAATCGATTTGGAACCAAGCTGGAGTACTGAAGAAGTCCATAGATGATCCTGTAAAAGAAATCCTAAAATCAATGGGGTACCTTTCGATTTAAGAACCTTTGATGCTTAAGTCAGTCGAGGCTTTGAAATAGATAGTGAAAAATAGAAAAATAGAGAGCAAGGAGTTTAAATTGGAATGGAGAAAACTCAGATTCTCTTCAATGAGGAATTAAAAGAGTTTAATAGAGTCTGGACTCTATGAGTTCTGACTTATGACTTACCTCCTGAAGAGTATCCTGCCCACCTTTATATAGGAGAGGTCAATTAGTTGTTAAGCCATAGAGAGTATTTATTAGATGGTTAGTAACCGCTTGGTTTGGAAGATTTGTTTGTTAGACTGTTAGTTTGTTATAACAGAATAGCCAGCTGTAGGAAGATCGTAAATTGCTCACCCCATGTAGAGAGTATTTATAACATAGTTGAGAGATAGTTGTAATATGGCTGGACGATAATTGACTTGAAGCCTTATTAGCTGAGTGAGAGGTTGGCTAAAATCGATATCTCGCTAATATAACTGAGTAGGTCAGTTGTCATAGCACCAAATCGGTAATTAATCGATCTGGTTTAGTATAATGCTGGTGAGAGATATTTGACTTGCAGATCGGTATGAGGTTAATATCTTCTGATGTTGCCATATGTCAGAGATTGACCTTCTGATGAGCTCGGTTATCGACCTTCTAATGAAGTTAGCCTTTTGATGAGCTCGGCTATCTGATGAGGTCGGCTTACTAATGAGGTCGGCATTCTAGTAAGGTCGGTCTTCTGATGAGGAGGTCGGCTTTCTGATGAGGTCGGCTGTCGGCCTTCTGATGAGATCGGCTGTCAGTCTTTTGATGAGATCCATCTTTTGATGAAGTTGGTCTTCTAATTAGTTTGGCCTTCTAATGAGGTCGGCTATAGACCTTGTGATGAGGCCGGTTTTATAATGAAATCGGCTTTCTGATGAGGTTTACAATCAAGACTTACATCGATATTTTATCAATTCGAAAGCTCCTGAATCTCGAAAATATTGATCAAAGTGATATGATCCCATAATATTTATCTTTTATTTCTAAGTCCAGAGAGGTTGCTTCAAACGAAAAAATAATCTATTAAAATGTTTTGAGTTTGTCCGAGAAGATGAATTTATATCATTTATTCTTCGAATGAACTGCTATATTTTTTGATTAAATTTTTGATATAAATTACCGATGTGTACTAATCGATCCTGCATTTTGAAGTGATATGGTCCTACACCACGGTTATCTCCGATCCAGAATTTTGAAGACATTGACTGAAGTGGTATGGTCCTACAACACGCTTATCTTCCGCAATCCATCACTTTAAGAAAGAACTGCCTTAAGCTATAGCCTACTGCGATCAAATAAGTTATGGAACCTTTGGACGGGAGGCGCGCTGTTACAATCTTAGTACCCGCGTGTCCTCCACCGTAGCGGATAATAATTGATCCCGCGATCGACGGCCATTGCAACCATTTATTGTGACTACAATGTATCGCAATTTAAAACACATCCTGCTGAATTTTTTTATCTGAAGGTTATAATTTTATGTCATCATGATGAAGGATGACGTGGTGACGTCGTCCTCCTACACGACGACCGCTCCCCTGGCCTACACGTGAACACAGTGCGTGGAGCTGCTCAAACCGGCATCGCACGTCATCCCACGGCGCCTGCCCGTTGACCACGCAAACCCATTTGCCGGTCAAAACAAACCCCTCATTTATTCTCGATATCCCCCTGGAATTGAGGCTTATCACAAGCCCTTGATTTTACGGCCTGGTGATGGAATCTTGTTATCTCTCTCTCTCTCTCTATTTTTGTCGTACGATCTATCAGAAACAAGCGTGCAGCCTCTTTGCTTGACTTTTGACATTAATCTCTCCTCGTGTCTCACTACCAAAATAAAAACAAAAAATCTCTCCTCGTGTCACGTCAAAATACTCTCTGCGGATAATGGTGGTCTCCGCTCCTCAGGTGGCAGGTTTCGGCTCCCAAGCCTTTTTTTCACGCCTAGGGTGGTAGATTTTTTGTCAAATGGAAGGTTGCCAGAAGTTCAAATCTTTATTTATTTATTTATTTGGATAGAAGTTTCAATCTTTAACAATACAATGGGTGCCTTGCAAGCACGGTGAATGGTTGTATCGGCAATTAAAGGAGAAAGAGTATCCCCCTTAGAGGCAAATGCGTATACGGTTGATACAATCTATTTTTCCTAAGATGTAGTATTTATCCTTGATTTTACCATTTCTAAGATGCACAATCCGTTCCTCAATATAACTGGAGCTTGTAAATTTTTTATCATATTCCGTTTTTTTCTCTTTTATAGTAGTTTTTTTTTTTTTTTTCTATTTGGATAGTGAATTACTAAAGAGTAATTTTGAACTTGAACAAATATGTGATTTCAATAGCATTCATATATAGATGCTCATTATATCTAAAAAATCACTATTAGATTTATTAGTTTTGTATTCGTATCCAAAATCTATCTAATATATAATCGATATAAGATTAAATATATATTCATACAGATCTTTACAATAATATCATTATACCTATAAATAATATATTTGTTTCGATAAAATTATTATTCTAACTTAGATAGATCGTTCTTCTCAACCGAGCAAGAGAGTTCATCAAAGTTGAAAACATATTCATCAACAAAGAAAACCTAAGCATGATGGCCTTTATTAATAGGAATTAATTGGCTTTCTTGAACGATCTAATCTCATGGAATAAACTAAACCTCCACTCGTGAAATGAGCCTTTTCCCAAGCCAGATGCACCATGCATAAACTAGTCGTGATTTCTAGAAACACAAGGTAGGCGCACGATTCTCATCAGACTACTTACAGTGGTAAATTCTTGGCAGTAAGTAGAATAACCTGACGCACCTCTCTCTATCAAACACGCACACACAAGGTTGATACAAGGTTATAAAAAATTTTAGAAAAATCCTTTCACCAATATTTCTCGAAGGTGGAAACACAATGTTCTCGCGCATTTCTAGTCTCTAGACAGTAGAGATAGACCTGCCCTCTGTCCCCCTCACATGGGAGTACAAGTGTCCAAGCTAAATTCGTGGCTCTCTCTCAAACATACATAAGATATCATTACAGGGACCATATCCATCGTTGTTCTGGAATAAAGTTATCCTAAAGCATATTGCTATTACATGGTTAAAAAAGACTGTATTACTACGTATAAACTTATCTCACCCATATTCTGGATGACATTAACTTATTGAAAACGGTAGCAGGGAATAGAAAATACTGAGAGGCGCTTAAGACAGAATATGTAAGAGATTCACATACCGCATTACCACCTAATATACATATATATATATATATATATATAAGGTAACGTAAGACTCATAGAAAAAGGGGAAAGAAAGCCAAAAAAAAGGCAAAAGTTATATGTACAAAGGAGAGGAAGAACAACGTCCTTCCGATCCCCATCAGACGATGCATAAACCACCCACTTTTTTTTTTAAAAAAAACTATTTATTGGCTTTTCGCGTCCAACTGCTACATGACCCCCAAGACTCGAGGGTCGGAAGGTCGGAAACGGCTCCAACTCATACCCGACAGGGCCGTCGACCGCCGGTCCACTAGAACCCAGCGTCTCCGTCTCCGTCTCCGGCCCGACTACCCAGGTCCGGTCTAGCAAAACGGCCGAGGTGTCCAGCGTCGGAGGCAGCTCTGCGGCGGCTCAAACCCGCTCCGGCTCCCTCCGGCCCGCTGCGGCTCGGGCTCGGACACCGGCTCGACCGGGAGGTTCGCGTCTACGACCGGACCCGGTGACTTGCTGGACCATCTGGCGGAAGTTGGCCGGATCGGCGTTGATGTACGTCGTCGGGCACCGCTTCGACCCCGCGACTTCCTCTTCGAGATCCTCCCCGTCGCAGGCGGCGCTGCCCGCTTCAAGCCCGTGTCAGGATAGGAGGCCAGCGTGGTGGGCTCGGGTTTGATGAGGTCGAGAAGGAAGGAGGAGGAGGAGGAGGAGAGGGAGTCGGTGGCGGAGAGGGAGATCTGGAGGGCCTTGGTGAGGGCTTCGGTTTCTCTTGCGAAGGTGTTGGAGATCCAGGAGTCGGGGAAGGGAGGGCGGTAGTAGGTGGAGTCGGCGGCGGCGCAGTTCTCCGACATCGTCTTGCTTTCCTCCGATCCGAGAAAAACTTCGAGTAGGGCTTCAGATTAAGGTTTCCACCACTGCATTTCGAGACCGGGGGCCAGATTCCGATCGAAACTTAGGGAAAAGAATGGATCGGAAGGAGAGAGAGGTCGAGGCAGGGGAGGAGGAGGGGTATTTAATGAGGAGGTGCAGCGGGGGAACAGGGCGGGAAAGGGCCACGTGTCCCTACGATCTCCGTACTGCGGTAACCGGGTTTACGTTGGAGTGGACGGTGATAAGGGGTGCCACTAATTGGGGTTATGGTGGTGGGGTCCAGGGTTAAGTGGGGTTTTGGTTAACGGTGTTGTTTAGTAGATTTGCGTTCAAGTCCTCAACTGAGATGAATATTCGATTTTTGGGATTGTGTGAGGGTGTTTTTGATGATTCCCCATCATTTCCTTCAAACTTAAAATGATTTACAAATTATTTATAAATGAAATTTATCAAAAAATTATTTCCCTTATTTTGTCTTGGACAAACTCCTA
Source organism: Elaeis oleifera (assembly GCA_000441515.1). NCBI lineage: Eukaryota > Viridiplantae > Streptophyta > Magnoliopsida > Arecales > Arecaceae > Elaeis > Elaeis oleifera. The sequence continues at coordinate 258,632 of KE504776.1, read as the reverse complement.
GAAGCCTAGTAATTTGCATGGTATAAGATATGATGATGATACAATCTTAATGTTATACGATGCTCTAATAATTAGTTCCTCAGAAGAAAAGTACTTGTAATTATAATTGTTAGGCAATTAATGATAAGCAACAATGGTATTGATATTAAGAACCAAGGCAACTCTAGATTTAATCTCTCAATGGGCTTAAATATATTATTACTACTTATATTGTTAAAATACTTAAAATTTCAGACACTTGGTTATTCAACTCTAACATTTCAATAATCTAATCCTGAGCTAAAGCATAGATAAAGGCTTAATGGCTTTTTTTGGGTGATTTAAGTTATTCAGATGATGCTCAAAAATCTTGTTAGTGAACAAAAGGTTCTCTAATTAAAGAAAATATAAATAATAAAATCGGAAAAATAATTAAAACAATCACATATCACAAAGTTTTTAAGACAGCTAGGGTATCAATGATAATGTTGTAACTCGAACTCATTATTCCAAAATTAAGGATTGTATGCTTTGGAGACTTCTCTGTCCAAACAATACCAATCGTTTTCATCTCCACTCACTCTTGTCTAAGGGACTTATCAAGAAAGATCTTAATCAGATGTTAAAACAAACACTAAAAAAATAGATATATATATATATATATATATATATACACTGACTCAAAACACCGGTTTCAATCATGATGCATAAGAGTTTGCAAAGTAAACTCCCGTCGAGAGACTGTTTAGAAAAGCACTAATCCAGGTTTTAAACGCAGGCGTTGACGGTCAAGACGATGCCGTCAGCCTGGACCACTATTCCTCTCTCTCTAGACAACCACTATTCCTCTCTCTCGGATATCCATTATTCCTCTCTCTCTCTCGGATAAAATTCACTCTCATGCTCTCTCTCTCTCTCTCTCAATCTATTTTATCTTTTCCTCTCTATGCATTCCAATCTCGCATCCTCTTTCTCCAGAGGGCTGCCGGTTTTATTTTTGACCGCTCTTCCAACTCAACCTCCCACACGAAATTATTTACACCAATGCCACTGTTCGTCGTTGCACCCCTCACATGGACGGCTGTCAGGTGATGGAGCCACAGCCACGAGCGTGCAATGTGACCCAATCCTCAGTCCGCTCTACGATCTGCATCAGACGGTGGTAATTGAAAACAGCCAGCTGCCCCTAATCACGTGAGAATGCTGTCATGGTGTCTCCAACGCTCCTCACGTGCTCCCCTTTGAACACACTCGCCCGCGAATCACGCATATGACCGACCCTATGGACCCCTGAGAGGGGTACCCTCGTAAATACCCGCAAAGCACGGTGGTACAACTAAACCGATGGCGAATAAATAAATGAATATGCTGACGTCATCGTCATCGTTTGAACCGCGTCATGCTGACGTGTCGATGACTCCTAACGAAGATGAAGACCGAGCCATGCGAAAAATCCGTGCATGGAAATATTATGCGGGCGCTGGATCTTCTCTCATGGACGGCGGATCGGTGCTCGCATGAAATTTTATACGCACGCAATCGTATGAATTTTTAAGGTTTGCCATGGCTTCGAGAAGATTGCTAACTGCTACGGTATGAGTCGGAGGGCAAGGGAGGCAATAACCGTCCACATGAGAAAGAATCAGCACCGTCCATTAAATGCGCCCCGGTCTGCTTAGAAAAACAAGGACGTCGAACGTGGGCGGACCCCAGCTGATGAGTGGTCTTTACTCTTTAGATAGAGAGGCTGGGTCGCCGTCACCAATTGCGGGTCGTTTTGTAGGTCATTATTATTATTCTGTCGATTTTTTTTGTTTTGGTAGAAGACATTTCCTGGTCGTAAGAGTAAAAAGCGCTCCCGGTGCTAAGGTTTCGAGTTACAAGGTTTTTTGGTAAACAAGTCTTTCACGGATTAATGCCCCGGCAAGTATCCATTTAGATGGAAGAAATAAATTAAAAAAAAAAATTTGTATATAAACATATAAAAATATCTTACAAATATATAAATTTTATTTATAAATATATATTAAAAAAAATTATAAAAATATCTCTTCAATTTTAATCCAATTTAATTTACATCCTATATATAGAAATTTCTCCTCACCCATTTTTTTTTCTCCATAGTAGCTTCGTCCACATATTCGCATTCTTCCATCACCTCTTTCTCCTTCAAGTTATCTACAAACCATCTCTTTCCATGACGGTCTTTTCCTCCTTTCTTTCTCATCCTCTTCCTCATCCATGCCCATCGACGAGAGTGAGATATTTCTATCTATTGAAAAAAAAATAATATCATTTATTGATAAGTACACAATTACATCATATTGGAACATATCGATAACTAAAAGGATCGGTTTAATACTTTTTACAATATAAAAGGTGTAAATGAAATTTGACTATAGTTGGGAAGGTGTTTCTATAATTTTTCATACAAACACATGCATTTATATGAATAAGATATCAAAAGAAAATACAAGACTTCTAATACCTCCAGCCCATTAAAATGGTTGGCACGTTGATTGAATGTTTTTGACGAAGAAAAGATTACATAATCCCTAGAATTGTTTGAAAATTTAACTTAGATAGCAACATTTATCAGCCTTTCTTTATGCTCGTAATCAAATTGAGACACGTCAATCAAACAGGTCATATGCGGCTAATAATATTATTCTCGAACCAGCTCGTTGGTGCCTAGGCATAGGTCTAAGTTGATTGCAAACGTAGGTTATTAGTTTATAATAATAACAACAATCTTCATCTTGTGAGGCCTCTAGACTTGTAGGAGTAAACGCGCATAATTATAAACAGTTGGCATTAAAATAATAGATACACCTCAGACCTTTCGACCAAACTCATCTTATCTTTATAAGAATCTGTGTGGGGTATGCTCCCTAAGAGGCACCAGATCTCACGAAAAACGCCATGAGATCTCCTTCTTTCCCTTTAATTAGCACTTTATATCTAGCAACCCACTACTCACTTTATTTAAACATTACATGTTGAATTTGGAGGAGTGGATATATCCATGGAAGAAAAAGAATTGCACTGCAATTACTTTTGATTAATTTAGACTTGGTAGCATAAGCATAGCACACATGCTACGAGAACTCGTCCACAATATTTAGTCAGTCAGCCTAAACAAGTTGATTTTGAGTAGCCCACTTGACTATAATTACTAAATCATTGTAGTTATTAATCATTATAGAGTATTGTGTCGACTCAAGCGAATCTTGACTTAAAGAGAGCATATATTTGATTTTCAGCCAATTGGTTGTGTATAAATAATCTACAAGTTTTGTGTTTTAAGCTCTCGCAGACAATGAATGATTACAAAGACTTCTAGTTTAATTGCATAGACCATGTTCTTTATACATGCTAATCACATATGAAATGTTAAGTTTGTAAACATATTCATGCAAATCGGTCATAATGTTTCGATTCGCAGCAAGAAAACTGTGATGTCTTATAGCTGGCTCAACTCAGTGGAGAAACAAGCTTAGTTGAGAACTAGAATTTTGAACTTTTAAACCAAAAGTGGGAGGCCATTCTAGATTTTTATTTCTTTCTTTTTGAGTGAAATAGAAATTGTTAATAGAATACCATGAGTGGTCTGATGATGTGTGGGCAATTTTTTGGATTCAAACCTTATTTTTTAAACCAACTTGCAAGTCTTTCATCAAACGAGTTTGAAAAACTGCAGTCTATTTTGGTGTGGTTCACAAAAACAAGATGACGAATCAGAAGTCACTCTTAGAGGAATAATTTAGATGGACCACTAGCATCATGATTATATTTAAGAATCAAATAATATTCTGTCTTACTCTGGTTTTAGAATCTGCCTACCTAGTTTAAGTTTTTGACCACATAGTAGCTAGTTTGCATGATCCTAATATGTATCTATGACCATTATGGGATAAGGAAGACATATTGTAATACCTTTATAGAGAAATAAAGTTAGGACCGGTGAAAGAAATTCAGGTTTTAGAGATCTGCGATGCAAGTTTGAAAATTTTGTAGATGAAGTTTAGTTATATGATGATCACGAATTTATAGTAATAATTATTTGAGATATGGATTTATATTTGATTTTAGATTTAGATGCTCTGAATCAATATTGATTTAATTATCTGATGAATAAAAAATTAATTTTTTATTTGATAGATTTTAGATAATTATAATGGATTTTTTTCGTGTTATCGTGGCCTCCATCCTTCGGTAGCATGGTCGTGTTATGTCTCGGATTTGGGACGTGACACATATATAATGTCGTTATAGTTAATTAAAAGCTGATTGACTGAATAAATTTCTATAAAATATTAGTTTTTCAAATTTCCCACTTCTATTGATTCATACAACAAAACCACCATGAAGGTCCATACAACCAACTATTATTTTCTTGTTCTTATTTTATATACTCGCTGTCACTTTTATTATAATTTGGCTTTGTAAGATTCATGATCTAAACCCTCGAACGCTACTACGAAAATATTATAATAGCCACATAATTTAGCTCATGAAAATTCAAAAGCAAATTTTTTGAACTTTGTTAATCCAGCATTATAATTCTTGTATTTAGTGATGGTGTGTTAATTACCACTATGATAGTCACACATATGAGGACCATTACGGTGCCACAGGCACCCAAAAATCATTCTAATGGCGCAATGGGCCTTTATGTTGAACAAGAAACACACTTTGCTTAAAAAAATAAAATTTTCTTTCTGAATTATTGTCTTCAAGGGAAAGGGTCAGGGAGAACTAAGGTTCATTTAGGAGATAGGAGGAAACAAACTAGCAATTAGTATAACTATGAATTAACACTGTTTATTACAATCTGTTGCTCCTGATTCTCCCATCTGAGGTCGAATACTGAGATAAAGATGGCCGATGTAAGATCGTTGTTGGAACTCCATCCGAATACCTACAAAAATTCTTATCAGGGTATTCTCCGATGAAGGCCCTCCAATGCCCAAGTCAAGAGATGAAGAATAATGAGAGGGAGAAAGTAAGGAGTGGAGAATTTACTTTGAGGATCTTGGAGCCCTTTATTTATAAAGGAGGAGTTGAAGTTATATCCATATCGGAGTCTGGATAGCTTTCCGAATTTGGCATGTAGATTGATTCGGAGAAGTTATTTCTTTTGTGAGAAACTCAATCACGAAGGAATTCTTCTTTATCCGAATTTTTTAATTTGGGACAGAGAGAGGCAGATCTGATGGCAAGGAGCTTAGCTCGGCTAGGATGAGTTATAATAGATCATCCGGAGTCGAGGTTCTGAAAACCCTGGAGCGCATGTTAACCTCAGATGATCTGGAGTTAGTCGACCATGTACGAGCTGTAGTAGGTCGTCATAGACGGTGATGAATTAGGCACAAGCCAAAGAATGGGAACCGCTACTAACTCAATGGATCGTCTCCGGCGATTTTCATATTTGTCATATACCCACGATTTGACAGACGTCCATCTTCCATTACTTGACCGGAGCCGAGGACGTGGTATCCGAGATCGAGATACAGATCCACAACACAATCTAAATAGAATCATTCATGAGTGTAATCTCAACCATTCATGCTCTTCATACAATTATCGTGGTACCCAATTTGTTTCTGCAAAAAAGCTTTACTTGATGAGGGATGATTACTGACCATTCTCCATTCTCTACTTTTAAAGCTAAAATCATTTGCTTCTTTAATTGTTTGACATAAGCAAACTTCATATCAACATTGTCACCAACCCATTAAACACCAATACAACTCAATGAGCGGTCCAAACATCATATCCGTTCCCTCTCAAACAATAAATGAGTTGGTCTTGTTTGCATCAGAGCCAAAGCATCCACTTCATGACCGCTAATTGGTGGACAACTTTGAAAATTTCCCGCAGGTGCTGATATATGTGACTAATCATACTGAATCTACCGTATGGACGACTTTGTCAGATATTTCTATTGAATTTTTCAATATCTTATTTGCCGATTCCCATAGATGTATGTATTCTAGATTGATACAATAAATTTGATTTAACCAAAAAAAAAAAGTCGCTTCGCCGTCCTCTTATTAGCAACAATCACATGCCACATGTTGCATGATTTCAAAAGAACCAGGTAGTCCCCCACATAAGCTATTTGTCACCTTTAAGCCAAATTACTAGTCTTTGAAAGGGAAGAGACGGATCCATTCCCTTTTTCTCTAGATGAAGTACGACTTATACATGCATTCACGAATAACACTTGGGCACTAAATTCCAACCTTTCATGGACCACATTTGTACGTTATTACTGTAGTAATCTCAACCCTGATTAATTAGCTGCGTTTAATTAATGTCTCATCATAGTGTTAGTGAGACTATATATGGTGGAAGGTGGAAACAAAACGTTTGCACCTATTACGTCTCCAAGTGTTACTTGTCAAACAATCTATGGGGAAGGTCATACCTGTATTATTGAATGGCAAAAGACCTCTACTGTCGAAAAAAAGAATAGAAAGGGACCTCTCCTTGGCTTTGAACAATTCTGGTTGACTTGGTTCTAAAACCAAGTTAGGGGTTTGGCTTGGCTTAAAGTATATGTTTTCTTTATCAAAAAATATGAGAGCAGATCGTTGACATATCTTTTGGGGCAGAACAAAGGCAGTGGTTGGCCATGGGATGGTGGTGGAGGTCTAGCTTTTGAAATATTCTATGGACAGCTCCATGAGAGGGATGTTGTAGCCAAGGAGGGATGCAAATGGGCTGCGTCAGCCTGGCAGGTTGGTGGGTCACGATCTTGGATAAGGACGGGCTTTGAGACGTAGGGTAGTTAGGCCGAAAAGATCACATTAGGATTTTTTTTGGTGTCAATATCATGCAATGTTCTATGGGGCTAAGTTTTTTATGTAATGCAAATATAACATCATGTGCTTATTTATATGTGTAGATTTGAGAAGTTCTCTCTTGTTGTAGGTTTTCTTTTATAAGAGAGAGAGAAAGAAAGTTCCCTTGCGAGCCTTAATTATCTATGTTTCTTCTTCTTTTTTTTTTTATATTTTCACATAATCAAGGGTTAAAGAATGCACATAAAGACCATATAATTTAGCTAGATACAAAGTCGTACAAATCCTGGGTTCACTATAGGAAAAATTATGAAAGCCATGCTTCTTGAGTCATCTACCAATGCTTAAAAGCATCGCAAGATAATGCTCCGATGCTTGAGAAATTGCCGATGCTTCTTAATGCATCCGCAATCAAGGGTCGGGAGTGGAATTTTTTTCCTATAATGTTTGAAGTGGCACACATTTTAGCCCTAGGAGCCATGTGCATCAATACATTACAATATACTGACCCTTCTAACACCACACCTAAAACAATTTGGCAATCTTAGGGCATCTTATTGGGGGTTCTATGTGAGCTTGGACATGAGGGTAGAGAGAGAATAAATCTTCTCAATGATTAGTAAGTTTGGTTGATAACCATGAACAAAGGATCATCCTATGCTGACAAATGGATGGTTGGCTTGGAATTAGTTTTCTGTGCCATCCATCTTAGACTGAGGGTTGCACATCAAGTAGGCTAGGCCAGTCCAGAAGTGGATTGGGCTCAGTCCACCTTACATTACAAGCACTGCCAAGCATAGGCCTGGAATCTTGATGCCCAGCTCAAACTATTACAGACTTGCAGGAGAAATGGAGCCCATATGCCGGCCAGCCCAACTATGGGTTCAGGCAGGCCAGGTCCATTGGGCTGTCTCTGGGTATGTGGCAGAAATGAGATGAATTTGGTGTGGAAAAACAAGAAAAACGAGAGCTAAAAAAATGAATTGGTGAATTCTCGATGGAAGCAAAGGGAACATGAACATAGATGAGAACATTAATGTAGAATAATGTACACATAATAATGCCAAGAATGTTACTTATACTTTGTACTCCCTAAAATTTCATCACAAATACTGCAAATAATTTTATGTAAAATATGCGAAGGGAACTTATATAGAATATTTGACCATAAGGCATCTAAAATTGTTTTTATGTTTTTTGGTTGGCAAATCACCCCTGTTTTGTTTGGTAGGATCTACAGCAGCCTTTAAACTACGCTGGACCTGAAAGTCTGGTGCCAAGGCATCTATTAACTAATCTGAAGGGCTTTTCTACACCCAAAAAAACCCTAATCTGAAGGGCTTACGAGGATCATCCAGTCTCAGGAATACATTGATATCAACTTGTATGAAGTTTTGAAGCAGTGAATATATTTTGTTCGTAACTCAAAGCACTGGTGCAATTTTTTTTCGAGCCCCTTTGACACAACAATTGCAATTTTATTATATTACATTATTTCATGTAACATATTGTTTGTCCTTGCAAGATTGCTGCAAATGGTTTGACCAAATCCAGCGACTTAAGTTTGGAAGTCAGACGGTTCACTGTGACTGACAGACGTTACTTTTATCATTGCCTACGCATTTGCTTATTTGGACTTTCTGGGACATCTGCTTTTAATTAAAGGATAATCAGTAAAGAGCCAAGTTAATTGTCACTGCCAGATCAGCGCATTTAAACAAGTGGTGTCACAGGACACGTTGCAGGTTTTATTCTTTCTGGTGGAAGAATGCTTGAAACAGGGACTTCATGGGAGACACATCAATCACTAATAAATAAAAGCACAGAACCTAAACGCTTATGGACATGACGGATAAAGCCAAAACCACATGCATATAAACAAACATAAGAGAAACCAGCTCCCAAACTTCAGAATAAGCAATAAAGCTAGATAGGAAACACTAAAAACACATTAGCTGAAGGAAAAGCTTGACAATGCCTGTTAGAGTAACCAAATTTCCGGTTTAACATATCAGGAACGGATGGAAAAATTTTCTCCACAAATATATAGAAATTCCCAAGTGAGAAGGGCCGACAGGCAACCGAGAAAGAACAAAATATTGTCATTCCTTCCTGCTGAAGCACCAAAAATTTGTATAAGAGACTAGCAGCGAAAAACATTTATTGATAACCCAAATGGTTCTAATGGATGATACAGCAGCAACCACAGTGGCAGCAACATCACTTGCAGATCAACAAGAGTGTGCTGGTAGTGAAGCCATTGCTGAGGAATTAGGGTATCAAAATCAGAAACTGCCAGAATCTATACATCACGAGGAATACTCGTTCATCTACTCTACTGCCCTTACTCAACCTTCCTTGGTCTTGCTTCAAGGCCTCCATCCATTCTTCTCTCAATGGTGTATGGCATGTAAGTCCCAAGAATCTTGTCCCACATGACAAAGAAGGGCTGGGAGAAGTTGTACTTGCTGCCATAGAGCTGATGATGGATATCATGATAGGCTGTGTTGTTCTTGAATAGCAAGTGTAAGGGGTTGCCAGGGAGCCAAATACCACAATGGTCATCAACTGTCTTGATTGTTGCAAAGGAAAGAAGACGATAGAAACCTTTGCTGACATGCCAGATACAAGAAAGGACAAGGCACCACCAACTGTGTCGAGGAGGAGCCCCTCAATTGGGTGGTTGTACAGGGCCCCAAAAGAGTAGGGAACAACCAAACGGTGGTGCTGGGAGTGGATGTGACGGTAGAGGAATTGATTGTGGTGCATGTAACGGTGCATGAAGTACTGCCATGTGTCCATTACAAGCATTGCAACCAAGAACTGCATAGTGTAAGCCAGAATAAAGCCTTCAGATACTGGCTGGTCCTCGGTCTTGTTGCCCGCAAACTGCATAGTGTGTGGTGGGAGTTAAGGTCAGAGAAGTAATCATCTCATAGTTATTATTTTATGGAAATTGTCTTATAATGCAATGATAAATTGTTGATACAGACTGCTAGATATATACCCAGAAAGCATACCGCAGTTCCATCAAACTTAATACAAAGTACAATGTCTGCAACAGAATAGCTTAAGCAACCTTTTCCATAATAGTTTTTAATGTTTAAAATTGTAATAAATTTCAAGCTTTTTCTCATACACTATCAGATGTGACATGCTACCAGCATTAAGTCATGCAACACATACACAAAATAAATATTAAATAATTTCCATACAAAACATATAATGAAGAGGATGTCAACAAAGACATGTTGGATGAGTGCAGTGTGCGCATTTATCTCCAAAGTTTACATGCATATGTCACTCATGAGTATCTGCCAAGTGAATGGACGACTAATATCCGGAAGGAAGAGAAGGAATGCGCATACATGTTCACATAATAAGTTTATAGACAGCTTAGGTCGTAAAATAAAGCTGAAGGAACCAACTGCAGGACAACAGAGCTCAAGAAACTGAAAAAAGTGATTATCTGCATGAAGAATGATTCTGATATAGCACTGCTGTTTCTTTCCTCTTTTTCAGCTGGCGAATTAGGGGGGCAATTTGGCATAAAACATATGAAGTTGAATTGATTCAAGTACAAACATCATGCACGTCATGATAATATCAGGTGCCCGTGAACAACAAAGATGAAGGTAAGAGTAAGAACTAAGAAATTAGGTTTCGATGGGGTATGCAACAAATGAGATGCTCAAATGCGGAGATGCTTAAGATTAAGCAGGAAAAGGAGGCACAAGCATGTGGAATTGTACATCAAATGCAACCTACACAAGCTTGATATCAGATGCAAGTCTTGCTAAACTAGTAGTGCTTAAATTTCTGCATAATAATGTAAGTTTAAATTATTCTGGATGCATTTCATATTATCTACAAAGTGTTGAAAAGGGTTCAGTAACAGCACTAGCTTGCCCCAGAGAATCTAATATAATGGAAATTTATACTCAGAATGTTTTAGAGTTGAATTTCTTCACATACTTTCAGTTTATGAATATTTTAGTCCGATAAATTCTAAGTTAGTTCCTTTCCTCTGATGGATTTCCCAAGCAAAATTTCATCTTTCTTACGTTGTTCTTTATTTATTTTCCTTTCTATCTTTTATACTTCTCAATTTTCAAACTAAATTAACAATTCTTATCAAAAAGAATCTGTCAGTTTTGCTATACACCTTCCATAATATCAGACATTATAATCAACAAGGAAGCAAAACAAGAAAAAAAACAAGTTAACAAAAAATTGGCATCGTCTAAATTTTCCTCCCACTAGAGCTGCCTCCTTTGAGGCTATAAGGATCTGTGGATACTGTTGAAGACAGTTAAACAATCAGTCTCATAAACATATTGACCAATCTTGTTTGCTGAGAAAACTAGCAAGCTAGATAAAGAGATACAGAGACATTTCAAAAATAACAACATTCCAATTTTATAATGCAGTTATGTGTTTAATTGGTCCATGTGCTACAAATTTGGCGAGTGTCAATAACTTCAGTATTATTTTAACCACTCTCACGTCTTCTTCTCGCTCCATGTTCCCACCCTGAGATAGCTAAATATTTAATACAACAACAACAAAAACAAAGGTTAATTAACATAGGCAACAAATTATATCAAGGAACTCCAGTACTTGTATGATTAAATAGCTCACTCACCAAAGCCATCCACAATCAGTATGCATCACAAATTCAAAACCCTAACTTGCGAAACCAAACCACATTTTAACAAAACCATCACTGACATGAAGTAGTATATAATCAGACCAATTTGGAAACAGATCAATAGAAACCTCAAGTTGACAATCTTTCTACAGAAATAAATAAATAACTAAACATAACCTAATCAAATCAAAGTTTCCAAACAGAAAACAGCAAGTCATCAAAATGAATCCAAACTCGTACATGAACAACATTTGAAAATAAGATAATCAATAGCCCTAAATTCTGCATAAATCAAATGAAGACCAAAAAAAAAACAACTTTTGGCACGACTCATCACTCAGAGATAATGCCAGCAACAAAATCTACCAACAATATATTTTGATTAAAGAAAGATATCATGTCAGCAATATAGACCCAACTGTCAAAACTCTAAAAAATCGAGGAAAAAAGGAAGAGACCCGAGAGGGCTCACCGCGAAGAGGGCAAGAGAGACGGTGGCCTGGATCGACTGCTGAAGGAGAACCCCCCTAACGACGGTGGCCTTGGAGATGGAGTTCTTGGCGGCCTCCTCTTTCCGGGAGTGCATCCGGAAACGATCGAGGCGATGGAGGAGGCAATAGACGCCCGAGTAGAGCCAGTAGACGCCGATCGGGACGACGGTCCCCAGGACCTCATCGGAAACCCTAGATTCCCACCCATCGATAAGAAACCCTGGAGAACGGCAATGCAGCGGCCGCGACGGCGGGCGGAGGCGGCGGATAGAGGCGGAGGAGAACGAAAGTTGCGATCGTTACGGATTCGTATTTATGCGGGGCTTGGAAGCGAAAACCACGATTTTTCTTTTTTTTTTTTGGGTTTTTGAGGCTGTGGTGGAATGCGCGCCACTTCGTGGGTAACTAATCCCGTGTTTGCCGCTACTCCTCGGCGCCTCCATCGAGAGAGCACACAAACGGCGCGGTTTGCTTCATACCGCCGGTGAATACGAAGGGAAGGTACCTACGTGGCTCCACGCTTCAAGTTGGGAGATATTATATTATGCGAAAGAAGATGGACTTTTCGGGATCATATCATGCGAAAGAAGATTGGCTTTTTAGAACCACGATGTTGGAGAAATTTTTTTATGTACATCAAGTGTAAAAAATTTAATATAAAATATATCATTTTATGTGATTAATATATAAATTATTATTTTTAATATATATTTAATATTTATAATTTATATTTTATTAAAAATTTATATGATGAAAATATTTTTATTATTTAAAAAAAATTATGATCTTTTATGACATATATTATGACTTTCTGTATATAGAATGCCATAATATGATTCAAAAAATTATGACATCCTATAGCATATTATATTCTGTGTTAAATTATAATTTTTAAATACAGGATATCATGATATAGTATAGGATATCATAACATAAATCAGGATATAATATAAAGGGTATTTTGTCTAACCACTTTGCAATGCGCATTTAATATCTCCAATTTCGCTTTTTGTTTGAAAATTTTAAATGACGAATATGCCCTGCTATTTGAAAAAATTATGATATTTGTAGTATATTATGATATCCTGCGTCAAAATTATGATTTTCTGCACGTAGGATGTCATGATATGGATATAAGATATTATAATTTTTTCAAAGATTAGGAGTATTTTGTCATTCAAAATTTTCAAACAAAAAGTGAAACTGTAGGTATTAAATGCATATTGAAAAGCGGTGGCTACGTGGATCAATCATATAAAATAGTATGCTCCACATTGAATTTTCTACACCGTCCGCAGTGCACAAAGAATTTCCCTGGGATGTAGTAATTTGGTAGGCCCAACTAATAGTAGATTTATAAAACTAATTCTTCATTCACCGCATGCAGTGTAGCAAAATTGATGTGAAATATACCATCTAATCATATTAGACCACATAATATAATTAATAATGAAACATGCATTTAATATCGCTTAGCTTTTTTTGTCAGATTTTTACTGAAGAAATATCGTTCCTTCCATAGAACAAAGAAAGAATAGTATTATAACTTCCTGATATCTTGTATATTTTTTATGAATATATATGATATTCTGAATAATATATATAATTTTTAATACCTTATATGATTTTCTGTGAATACATATGATATTTTGAACAATATATATGATTTTCTATAAATATATATAACATCTTGAACAATATATATGGCTTCTTAATACCTTATATGACTTACTATCAATATATATGATATCATAAATAATATATATATATTTTTATAAATATATATGATATACTGAATAATATATATAACTTTATGTATCTTTATATGATATCCTGTTGGTTATTATAATCAATTAGAAGTCATATAAAATATTAAGAATTCATAATAACAAATAGCATATTATATAAAGATACAAAAAGTCATATATATTGTTCAAAATATTATATATATTATTTAAGATATTATAAATATTCACAGAAAGTCATATAAAGTATCAAAAAATCATACATATTATTCAGGATATCATATATATTTATCAGAAGTAATATATATTATTTAAGATGTCATGTATATTGACATGAAGTCATATAAGGCATGGAAGTCATATATATTATTTAGGATGTCATATAAAGATATATGAAGTCATATATATTACTCAGGATGTCATATATATGCATAAGAAGTCATATATATTATTCAGAATGTTATATATATTCATAAAAAATGATATAAGATATTAGGAAATCATATATATTATTCAGGATGTCATATATAAATATAGGAAGTAATATATATTATTCAAGATGTCATATATATTGTTGGATTCTAGTTGGATTACTAATTGGCATGCTAGCACATGTGGCTAACCCTAACTCTTAAATCAAATTGGATTTGATTTAAAATCTTATTTATATGGTTAACCTGATTAAGTAAGACTTGGATTAGGTCATGTCATGGAGGGGCAACCAAATATTGGTGCCTTCAAGCCTCATCCACACAAATGATTGAGTCCCAAAGGGTTGGGACTCTATCTAGTATTAGGCAGAGCATCAATTTCTTTTAGCATGGAGAAGGAATAAAGTCCTTCTGATATGGATTTAAGACCCATGTGGCACCTCCTCATATTTATCCACACGCTAGTAAGCTAGTGTCCCAGATGCTTGGGTCTTATCCATAGTTGGCGCAATATTTTATGGGTGTAAGTTTCTATTTTGGTGTGGAGAAGGATCGGAGTCCTTTTGCTTTAAGTCTCAAACCCATGTGGCACATCCTAAGCTCTCTCTCTCTCTCCCTTCCACACTTAAAGATTTGTTTTGACCAAGTTCACGCCCCTTGGATAGCGTGGAGCAGGATTTAATGCGAAGAGACGTGAGTAGAAGTCTTTTGTACTGATGGTTGGCGCTAAGAGTCCTTCTGCCTTGGGCAGAAGGCTTGGCGCCCCTTCTTATCTTCTCACGCCCATTAGATGGGCCTTTGACTTGGTCATATGCTATATGGTAAGGCTTGGAATGCTTATTAGTAAGAGAAAGACATATAAATGTCTTTCTACTGTAAGCAATCTCTCGAACAAAGTATATTTATTTCTTTGGAAGTAACAGACGCATCTCTTGACCCTTGGTGGTATCCTTCTGCTTGAAGGAACTTATTTGAATACTTTGGATTTAGATTTTGGGACATGGGGACTTGAGATGCGTTGATTAAGTTGCGCCCTCTCTCTAATAATAAATAGGATTCATTCGAGAGTCCCAATCATAAAAATAATTTAATTCTCTTCCTTCTCATGTTAAGATAAGTCTTTACTAGTTAAGACAAGTTAAGAGTTATCACAACCTGAATCCAGCAATCAGATCGGGCACGTGATGGCCGCATACTCCTTAAAATAAAATTCTAAAGAATATGCAAGGCCTACCTTCACATTCCAAAATATTATCTCAAATTATACTCAGATAGAGGTAGTAAAAATAAACCTCTAATTTTATTGATTCAAATAAAATATGTCACCAATATCTCATCATAATCAAGATCAATATTGTTACTGTAAGAATTGATTTTGATGATCACAAACCATTTCAGGAGACTACTAATGAGTTTCTTATCTTTGGAGAATATTTTTGTGATGTTTCAGGTAGTTCAAAATATTGAGTTTGAAAAGCTCCATCAAGTGTGCTAAAATTGAAGTTTCTGCAAGTTGGAGAAGTTTTTGAAGTCTTTTGGAAGTGTCGAATTGATTTGAAATATTTGAAAGTGTTCTAGTGAGTTTCGGACCTTAAATGTATGAAAAATTGGGTTAGCATAAAATGGAGTGACTCATCTGGGTCATTCCCTTTCATTGGGTAGCCGGCATGCATTGTTTTGACTTATGGCACGCAGTGGGACGATCCATGTGGGATGACCCACGCAGTGGGCGACCCATGTGGGATGACCTCTGAGATTCTGAGATCAAAACAGAAAGCTCATCTTCTGTCTGACCAATTGGGGTATCTCATGGGACATCCCATTGCCAGTGGGCGCCCCATGGGACGTCCCATTCTGAGCAAGCTTCGTAACAGCTAGTTTCAGTCTATTTTGGTATATTTAATGCGCATTAAACACTCTCCAACGGTTCTTAACTGATACTAAGATATTCTCAAGTACAAATGGTGATTATAAATGCTCTTTTGAAATGAAAAATCACAAGTTTCAAGCATTCAAAGCTCACATTCGTGAAAGTTCAAAAAATTTTAAAAAAGAAGAAAGAAGCAATTAATCAGCTCACCAACCACTCTCCAGCTACAATCAAGTATGCAAATCTATTGAGGGTGTTCAGCAAAAGCTTCTTCCCTTTAAGTATTATATTTTATTATATTTATTATGCTCATTTAAGAGGTTGTTGTGCTGAAATTTCTGTACACTATTTTCTTCCTATTGTATTTTAGATTTTGAGTTTTGAGAGATTTCAAAACTCGGATAGGTTGATCCGAACCTGAAATCGGAGTGTTGAAGGTTGGCTTGTACAAAAAAATAAGTGTTCTTGCTTGGATAGTAAGGATCGGGATTGTCCGATGTGTTGTATTCTTGAATCCTCTTAGTGGATTAAATTCCTAAGTAGGGACTTGGAGAGTGGATGTAGGTGCAAGGTTGGCACCAAACTACTATAAATCTCTTATGTTTGTTGTGCTTGCATCTCTTTACTTATTCTTTGTGCTTTATACTTGCTTACCATTATTTGTGATTGATTTCATTTTTATAGCCAATCAATTCACTCCACTCAACAAGTATAGCACATTATTTGAGTGCACTAATCATAAAATTTTAAAAGATCTAATTTATCTCCCCTCTTGGGCTCCATATCTGGGTAACAAGTGGTATCAGAATCCGATGCTCTAGCCCTTACTTGATTTAACCATCAAGAGCTAAAGGTCAATGGCAGCCCAATTTGACACATCCCTAATCGAGGGACAATCCACCAACCGACTTTCACTTTTCAATGGGTTAAACTACACCTATTGAAAAGCTCGGATGAAAATTTTATTTAAGTACTTGACTATGATATGTGGAGTATCATAGTAAATAGACCCTACATACCCACTAAATTGATTGATGGTGTGTCTCTTCGTAAGCCTGAAGGTGAATGAGATAAATTTGATAAGAAAATAGCTCAGCTCAATGCTAAAGCCATGAATATTTTATACTGTGCTTTAGATGTAAATAAATTTAACCATATTTTTACTTGCAATTCAGCTAAAGAAATTTGAGATAGGTTAGAAGTTACACATGAAGGCACAAACCAAATAAAAGAGTCTAAAATCAATATGCTTGTGCACAACTATAAACTATTTAAAATAAACCTGAAGAGTCAATAACTCAAATGTTCACTCGTTTCACTGACATCATAAATAGTTTGAAAAGTCTTGACAAATGTTATTCTAACAGTGATCTTGTGAGAAAAGTACTCAGGTCTTTACCAAGATCGTGGGAGGCAAAAGTCACTGCAATTCAAGAAGTCAAGGATTTAAACACTCTACCTTTGGAGAAGCTTCTTGGATCCCTCATGACCCACGAGCTAATCATGAAGCAATATTCTGAGGAAGAGACTAGAAGAAAGAAGACATCGCTCTCAACTTGACAGCTCAAGAAGAAGAAGATTCAGAGAAATCAGAGAATAGTGAAGAAGATGAGGACTTAGCCCTAATCACCAGAAAATTCAGACATTTCATGAGGAGAAGGAGACAAGAGACCAAGAGAAGACCACCAGCTAAGGAGGAGCCAAGTAAAAAAAGAAAAAGAACAGTCCATCATCTGTTATAAATGTAAGAAGTCGGGCCACTTCAGATCAGACTGTCCCCAGCTCAAGAAAGGTTAAAAGAAGTTTAAAAAGAAAAGACTATGATGGCTACATGGAGCGACAGTGATGACTCCACCACAGATGAAAAATCTCATGAAGAAGCCAACCTGTGCCTCATGGCACATGAAAATGAGGTAACTTCTGGAACTCAAAATGAATTTTCTTATGAAGAACTACAAAATATTTTCATGAGCTTTTGGATGATCTAAGAAATTAGGAGTAAAAATAAAATCTGAAATTAAAAAATCAAGTATTAGCTAAAGAAAAGAAGAAGTTGAAATAAAGAATCAATCTGTATTAAAAGAAAAGATGAAATTTCAAGCTTGAACAAAATCCTAGTAAAAAAATCAAGATCTAAAGGAAGAGGTAACCAAGTTGAAACCTATAGTTGATAGATTTACTTTAAGTTCAAACAAACTTCAAATGATTATTGATAGTCAAAAAGCTGTATATGATAAAATCAGACTTGGCTATAATACTCTTAGAAACAAAATTTTGAAAATATTTTTGTTAATGTATCCATATGTAAATTATCAAATATTACTTATTTTAAATGTGACAAGATAAGACATAAAGTTTATACATATTTATCAAATAAATTTGTTAATAAAATATTAGAAAATATAAGTTTCAAAAGAATCATTGTGACTAACCCCAAAGGACTCAAGTTAGCTTGGGTACCTAAGGTTAAAACTTGACTTTATGTGTGCAGGTATGTCTTGCATCCCAAGCAACAAAATGAAAGTGGTACCTTGATAGTGGATGCTCAAGATACATGACCGGTGATGAATCTCAATTCATCATATTGAAAACTAAAAATGAAGGGATGGTCACCTTTGGAGATAATAGCAAAAAAAGATCATCGACATTGATAATATTGGTATTACTCCCTCCACTTATATTGAAAATGTGTTACTTGTAGATGGTCTCAAGCATAATCTTTTAAGTATTAGTCAATTATATGATAAAAGTTATAAAGTAATTTTTGAATCATCTATGTGCATTGTAACTAGTCCTTTTGATGATAGCACTAGATTCATTGGGTATAGACATGAAAATGTGTACATAGTTGATTTGGATAATCTTTTTATGCAAAACAT
>KE504776.1:221189-233279 GCA_000441515.1 Elaeis oleifera | reverse complement strand
AAAAAGAAGAAAAAGCAATCAATCAGCTCACCAACCACTCTCCAGCTACAATCAAGTGTGCAAATCTATTGAGGGTGTTCCGCAAAAATTTTTTCTCCTTAATTATTATATTTCTATTACATTTATTGCACTCATTTAAGGGGTTGTTGTGCTGAAATTTCTGCACACTATTTTCCTCCTATTGTATTTTGAATTTTGAGTTTTAGGAGGTTCCAAAACTCAGATAGGTTGATCCGAACCTGAAATCAGAGCGTTGAGGGTTAGCTTGTACCTGAAAATAAGTATTCTTGCTTGTATAGCAAAGGTCGGGGTTGTCCGATGTATTGTATTTTGAAATCTTCTTAGTGGATTGGATTTACAAGTAGGGACTTGGAGAGTAAATGTAGGTGCAAGGTTAGCACCGAACCACTATAAATCTCTTGTGTTTGTTGTACTTGCATCTCTTTACTTATTCTTTATGCTTTATACTTGCTTACCTATCATTTGTGATTGATTTTATTTTATAGCCAATCAATTCACTCCATTTAACAAGTATAGTACATTACTTAAGTGCACTAATCACAAAATTTTAAAAGATCCAATTCATCCCCCCCTCTTGGGTTCCATATCTGGGCAACAAATATTTATTCAAAAATAACTACGCCAATATTCTCTAAGATCCTATGCTTCTCACTTGCTCGATTTCAAGCTCCAAAGAATCTTCTGGATCTGAAAAAAAATAGAAAAGAGGGGGTGAGCTTTATGGACTCAGTAAGTTACCAATATCTCTAAGAAATTAAGTATAATTAATTTTTTTAAATATACAATAATAGATGTAAAAATTAATATAATTTAAATTTCTAAATATGCCATTTGTAACAATAAGCTTTAAAAATCTCTTTCAGTCTTCGTTGACTATGGCCACGAACAGCCCCATGACAAGGTCCAAAAGAGACTAGTCCTTGAATATAGAATATCCGATCCATCGATGTATATCAGTGATCAGCCCCACTGACTAGGCCCAAAAAAAACTAGCTCTAAATCATATGGCCATGATTAGTCCTGTGATAAAGCAAAGAGATTAGTCCTGAAAATAAACACGCAAATGCATCAATACGTGCAAGCGATCAGCCTCGACCGACTAGGTTCAGAAGGACTAACTCTACCAGTGATCAGCCCAATTGGCTAAGCCAAGAAAAATATGTTTCTAATGTGTGGCCGACAATCAGTCTTGTTGGCTAGACCCAGACTATAGTCTAACTAAAAGTTTTTTTCATTATTTCAACAATAACTAGTTTCATAGCAATAGTAATTCAAACTTCCACATCTTATTTCAAAAGTAACAGAATACTTTTATTCAAAATTTATGTAGAGGTGAAATACAAAATTTCATTTCCAAAAGTTATGCAATATTAATTAATCTCCTTTCCAAGTACCCTAGAATAGATTTAAAATAGAGAATTTAATTTATTTCAAATTGTAATTTGTGATAATCATATCAGTCACCTTATGCTTGATCCATAATGTGAACAATTATTTTCATGAGAGTATACACAACATAAATAATTTCTTAAATTTCTATATATATATATTAATTTATAAAATCAATTTGAAATACATGATAAAAATCTTTGAGAACAAAGAAAACTTACAATCTTAGATCAATCAGGTCTAAAAACCATAGCCTTCGACTCACGGTCTGATCCTTAGATCTGCATTCCTTTCGATCTGAAAATGAGAGAGATGCTTGATCTAGATCATAATTTAGATTGGATTGTGGGTGAATCCAGACATCTTGGATTGATATAAATTCAATCAGATTGAGGTTTGATCAATGAAATGATTCCACAAAAGATTAACTTTACCTCTAATATTGTTTCCTCCTCTCTTTTTTTTCCTTTCCTCTTTCCCTTTTTCTTTTTTTCTTTTTTCTTCTGTTTTCTCTCTCTCTCTTCCTCTCATTCTCTCTTCTCTTCTTCCTCTTTCTTCTCTCTCTTCAAGCTGAACAGCGATTTTCACTATAAGGGAGGGCAACGGGGAGGAGGAGTGGGGTCGACGGTGGTGGTGGTGCGGCAGCGGCAACGATGGGGTGCGGCCAGTGGGTTGATTTTGATAGGTATGCTTTCAGCACTAGAGAGATAGAGAAGACTTGGGAGGAAGAGGGTTTATGAGCGATGACGACTTGATTACAGCAAATCAATGATAGTTGGAGGTGAGGAAGAAGAGAAAGGGAGGGGTTTCAATGATAGATCAACAAAGAGGGTGCGGTGGGGTTTAAATAGAGAAATTGGAAAAAGAATAAACATCGGTTCAACAACGGATAACTCTAACCATTCACCAATGTAACCTATCTAAACAATCTTTAGGAGTCCCTCACCAATGCACGACTCTTCCCTGACACTCCTGCGGCCTTATCATCTCCTACAGATAAAGATCAAGCAGGGGACTAAGTTCCTCCCATTCCTATCTTCTTCTTCCCTATTTTTTTCTGAGAAGTTTTGGTGAAGTCGGTAGGGCTTGTGGACTTCACATTGAACTGGGTCCATAGAGATCGATTCCCACAAGAGTTTTTAAGATAAGTGTAGGGAACAGAATAGGAAGAGGATTAGAGAGAGACAAAAAAAATTGACGAGGAGGAAGGGTGTTCTAGAAAATTCTTGAGGAGGGTTTGATCCTAGTGGGGCTAAAGAAATTCTTGGAGGAAAAATTCAGCAATAAAATTTTTTTGAAGAAGTGTCCTTGATCAAGTCCTGTGTGGATCATCATTGAAGGATAAATATTTGGGTGCCTCATGAAAATCGCTCCACCAACACAGGTATGCTTCTGAACAAATTATTTAAATTCTGCTTTGATTGTGAATTGTCAAGAGGTTTTTGGGTTTAAGGTTCGATTATCATGGTATATGTTGATGCAAAAATTCATCTTGAGATCGGATCAGCTGGAGTTGGACGGTGATGGCAGGTCGGTGATGGTCAGATGGTGGCGGCAAGATCTGCAAGAAAGCTCTTGACTGGAGTCGGCTCTGGCGGAGATCTTCTGACGTTCAAGTCATATTTCTGTTCAACAGAGGGAGAATCAAGCATTTAGAGAGAGAAAAGATCGTGTACTTGGAGGGTCCCTTTTAGCCCTTTATTTATAGATGGTGGTTGAAGAGCCATGAGAGGAAGGAGGATTAGGTGGGATACGTCTGTTATCCTTTTCTTAGTTAAAGAAATTTATTTATTTTTATTTCTTATCTATTTTTTTATGATCCTCATTGAGTATCCTTAAAGATCGTGCCTATCCTTCTGACCTTCTCAAATTGAGTGGCTAACGTCTCCTTATGGTATGTGGGGGCCACTTTCGCTAATGGCATGAGTTGACAGCCAGCTGTTTTGAAAATGGATGATTCTTCTTTTACTCCTGATTATTTTCATATTTTAATGAAATGATGTGACGGAACCAGATCTCAGGTCAAGCCTGATATGGCTTCACATCCTCATATGCCTTATGTTTTCGGCTAGTATGAAATCACCCCCAACACTAGTCCCTCTACTTTCGAGTCTAAGTAACCTCTACTTTCGAGTCTAAGTAATAATTGAGTCAGACGAAAGGAGTATTTCTAGTTGGCCAAAGACGTACCAAGATCATCTTTTTAATCGAGATGATATGTTTGCATCTCCCGATACAAGGTGAAGAGTCATATCATCCTGGTGATTTGTAATATTTTAGTTTGTCAAAATCTTCATCGACTCCACTCACTGAAAAGCAAGAAACCTTCTGTGTAGTGAGGCTAATTTTTGAGGGTCTTCACAGGTTAGCCTTTATTCTTGTATGACTGTCTTCGTTGGCTCCGTTCGTTGAGGGATGAGGGACCTTGGATCTTCATCGGCTCTGCTCGCTTAAGAGCGAGGGGCCTTGGATCTTCATTGGCTCTGCTCGCTTAAGAGCGAGGGCCATGGATCTTTGTCGGCGCTATTCGCTTAAGAGTGAAGAGTCGTTCTTTGGTGCTATTCGCTGAAGAGTGAAGGATCGTTGGCATTGCTCACTGAAAAGTGAAGGGCTGTTCTTTGGCACTGTTCACTGAAGAGAGAAGGGCCATTCTTCATTGGCGTTGTTCGCTGAAGAGCAAAGGGCCATTCTTCCTGGACCATTCTTCATTGCCTTACATCCTCATATACCATTATGGTAGCGTTTTGGATTCATTGGCGCTATTCGCTTAAAAGTGAAGGGCCTCTTTATTGGTGCTCTTCGCTTAGGAGCAAAGGGCCAAAGTCTTCGTCGGCACTGTTCGCTTAGGAGCGAAGGGCCATTCTTTGGCACTGTTCGTTGAAGAGCAGAGGGCCATTCTTCATTAGTACTAAGGAAGGCCCCAGGCTCATTTATGGGAGGATGTAAGCATTCAACGAGAGAAGTTTCATCGCACTGCTCCAACGCCAAAATAATCTGGCCATCCACAAATTGATTGATGTCGATCAAATCTGATTGCCCCCGAATCGTTCAACTTATCAAAATTGGACTCGAAGCTGGGGACCGACGATCCAAACAGAGAAGGAGATTATGAAAATCTCTTGATTTTTGAATTATTTTTATCCTCTGATCTGTATTCAAATTTTAAATTTGAATTTTTGGTAGGATCCAAATAAGAAGGGAGGAGAAGATCAATCCAAAGAAAGAGGGCCTGAACCTCACGTGTGGAAGTCTTAGGCCAATTAATCATCCACTGTAACAAGAGACAACCTCGGACATGGCACCAAAATTACTCTTTTTCTCGAAAAGGACTAATTAGAGTACCTCGTGTATTGCTACCATAGAGATCTGATTGAAAGCCATTTCCTATGGAACCAACAAGACCACACAATAATAATTCCACAAAAATCTCATGGTAAAAGGCTTCCAAACCTCCTATCAATTTTTTATTTATCCTCCTTCTTGCAGGTCCAACACCCAAGAAAAAAAAGAGGTGGAAAAGGCCAAAAAAGGCCCGATCGAGTCAAGCTCTTCCTGTGACCGACCGAGCCGGACGAGGCCAAAACAAGATCTGAGCACCCAACCCCGTGGCACTAATCCTCTCCAGATCTGAGCACCCAACACCGCCCCGGCCATGCCGAAGCTAGACCCAACCGAAGCAGCCCAAGTGGCTCCAGAATCCTTTCGCAGAGGTATCGAAGTCCCTCCACACAAAAAAAAAGAGAGAAAGAAGAGAAGTAGAAGAAGAAAGGAGAAAGAAGAAAAAGAAAGAGGGGTGGTTGGCTTGGCGCGCACGCAGCTTTTCCCGCCACCAAAGCGAGCACCGATGGCCCTATGGCTCTCCTCCCATGTGCTTTCGCATGTCTCTGATGCCAAACCCCACCAAATCGGCGGTCCCAGCTCCTCCTACATGCCCATGAGCACCGAGCCCCGCTGGATCAATGGTCCCAGCTCTCCCCATGCGACCACGCGCATCGCCTGCATCGAGCCTCGCAGATCAGCCATCATCAAGGCCCCCATGCTCCTGCATGCCTTCCGATGCCAAGCCCCACCGATCAGAAGCTCCAGAGCCCCTGCATGTGCGTCTTAACCATGCCGAAGCCTCCTGATGCATCCTTGAAGCACCCTGCCTTCCTCGACCAAAGTTCCCCACGTGCACTGGTGCGCTCATGGGCATGTAAGAGGAGCTGGGACTGCTAATCCAGTGGGGTTCGACTTTAAAGATGCGTGAGCGCACAAGTGGAGAGCCGGGGGCCGTCGGTGCCAACTTTGGCGTCGGAAAAGGCTGCGCGCGCGCCAGGCCGACCACCCCTTCTTTCTTTTTCTTTCTTTTCTTCTTTCTTCTTTTGCTTCTCCTCTTTCTTTCTCTCTTTTTTTTTGTGTGGAGGGACTTTAGTGCCTCCGCGAAAGGATTCTAGAGCCGCTCAGGCTGCTTCAGTTGGCTCCAGCTTCAGCATGACTGGGGCGGCACTGGGTGCTCGGATCCGGAGAGGATCGGCATCGTAGAGCTGCAAAGAACTTATTTTGGCTTCATCCAACTTGATCGATCATAAGAAGAGCTTGACTTGATCAAGCCTTTTTCGGCCTTTTCCATATCTTTTTTTTTCTTGGGTGTTGGACCTCCAAGGAGGATAAATAAAAAGTTGATGGGAGGTTTGGAAGCTTTTTACTATGAGATTTTTGTGGAACTATTTTTGTGCGATCTTGTTGGTTCCACAGAAAATAGCTTTCGATCAAATCTCTATGGTAGCATTGCATGAGGTATTCTAATTGATCCTTTTTGAGAAAAAGAGTAATTTCGGTGCCACATTCGAGGTTGTCTCTTGTTACAGCGGATGATTAATTAGGTTGAGACTTCCACACGTGAGGTTCGGGCCCTCTTTCTTTGGATTGATCTTCTTTTTCCTTCTTATTGGATTCTTATCATTCCTTTAGCACCAATCTGTTAACACAGATATTCATCTCGAGGTCGGATCAGTTGGAGTTAGGCAACGACGGTAGGTCGGTGATGGCCAGACGGCGACGGCAGAATCTACAACAAAAGTTTCTGATCGGAGTCAGCTCCGATAGGGATCCTTTGACACTCAAGTCATATTTCTATTCAACAGAGGGAGGGGCAAGTATTTTGGGATAGAAGAGATCGCGTACTTGGAGGGTCCCTCTTAGCTCTTTATTTATAGACGGTGGTTGAAGAGCCATGAGAGGAAGGAGGATTAGGCAGGATACGTCTATTATCTTTTCTTAGTTGAAAAATTTATTATTTTATTCCTTATTCATTTCTCTATGATCCTCATTGAGT
This sequence comes from Elaeis oleifera, assembly GCA_000441515.1. Classification (NCBI taxonomy): domain Eukaryota; kingdom Viridiplantae; phylum Streptophyta; class Magnoliopsida; order Arecales; family Arecaceae; genus Elaeis; species Elaeis oleifera. Next base: position 226,552 of record KE504776.1, on the reverse strand, counting down.
ATCCTCGAAGATCATGTCTGTCCTTCTAATCTTCTCAAGTTGGGTGGATAACGTCTCCTCATAGTATGTGGGGCCACATCCGCTAATGGCATGAGTTGATAGCCATCTGTTTTGAGAATGGATGGTCTATTTTTACTCCTGGTTATTCTCATATTTTTATGGTACGATGTGATGGAATCAAATCTTAGGCCAAGCCTGATATGGCTTCACGTCCTCATATGCCTTACATCTTCGACTAGTACGAAATTACCCCCCAACAGTATATATTAAGAAAAATTTTAAACACCAATCTTTTGCTGCAACACCACAACTTTATAATGATATCAGAGCCATCCTTAATTAATTCAATCAAAGGTCTTGATGTTGCTATGGTTAGGATATGATCTTGTCTCTTTTATGACTCTTTATGAATTATATCTGTTATGTGTTATGAATATTGTAAAGTTTCTTGATAGGATTTGTATGAGACCAATTATCTCTCATAAAAATAATATTAAGTTATAATGGCGAAATGTGACGAACACTACCTATGCCCTCTTTCATGCTAAGTCAATAGAGTATATCAACACCTAGAGTAAGTTTGTTGTGCTATCCATAAGACTTGTTATAGGGTTGGTGTGATGTTGTCTTTGTGCATATTGATGCTTATGGCATATTTGGTGGTGTTGCTTTGTTGTACTATCCATAAGAACAGTAATATTTAAGTATGACCATATGAAAATGGAGGGTTCGACTTAACTAAAAAATTATAGTTTGTTATGCTATCCATAAGGCTATAAATATTTTAGAGGTAAAAGTATTATTGAGAATTATATGGGATGCAATTGGAAAGAAATTTTCTACCCTTGAACTTATGAAAATTTGTTGTACTATCCATAAGGTTTTCATGAGGAATCAGGATCTCAACCCTACTAAAAAATTAAATAAGATTTCTCGTTCACTATAAGAGAGGATTATGGTATTAGACAAAATAATATGAGACATAATTAGATATTAGTCCTCATCTAGTTGTGTATGCCATCATGAGTAGTTTGCTTATATATTATTCTTTATTTATGTAGATTAATTCTACATTATGACATCTTCATTATCACTGTATGGTATATTAGATGCCAACAAGTTGAACAGTTCTAATTATGTAGATTTTAATATTTTTATATAATAAAATTTGATTTTAATTATATTTATTAAGTTTATAAATAGTTATCATATTAATAATTTATTCATTATTGTTTTAGACCATTCAGTATAGGTGGTAAGACGAGGGCGAGATCCATCGAAGAACCTCATCTTGAAGCATTGGAGATGCTAGCATGAGGGATAGCGTCTCCTTATCGAGATTTCGTCCGGCTACACCACACCCATTAGGGGATGGTACGAGTCATGACGGAATGAATTGAGTATCATATGCCACAGCTATGCCCCTATAACGCTCTCTGATTGACATCCCATTATGTCGATTTAGAAGAAGATCTTCTATAACCATTTACAGATAAAATAATATTTAGTAAAATATTTAATTAGCACTGTATTCTTATAATATTTGTTATTGGCAGGCTATATTTGATATTGTTGATTTTGAGCATGATTACATGTGGCGAGCTATGGATGATCATCTATGCTTGCATTTTAAGGATTACCGACATCGCATTCATCGCCACTGGTATACTGTAGTGCGGGATTAGAGGGTGGAGGTAGCACGACAGTGGCCATATGACAGCATCAGTATCGAGGACTGGGCTGTCATATGCCACAGATATGAGGATTCGACATATCAAGTTAAGCATCCAATTTTTTTTTTAGAGTTTAATAATGAAATCATTTATTCTTAAATTCAGTTAGTTACTTACTAATTTGACTGTTAACTGTACAGGATCGATGTATTCAAAATACCATCAATTAGGCGAGACAGACCGTCGTGCACTGTTGGGGTTCGAGGCCATTCGCTCGTCATATAGAGCAGATGGTAAGTAATTTTTATTTAGCATATTTTAACTCTTTAACTATTTTAAAAAAATTTGTAGTAATTATTCTCAAATTACAAAGAGATGTAGAGAGTGACAAGCTTTCTAGTAGGATCGAGATCTCAGTGGACCCACTAGCGATGATCAGGGGAGTGAACGGTGGGGAGCCAGGAGCTTTATATAAGTTTTTTCAACTATTTTTTTATTGACATTTTGATTTTCAGTACAAACTTAGAATAGCTATAACTTTAATTTTCAGGATCATATGATAGAGATTAGATCCCAACCTACCCCTGAGGGCTCGACCGCACTCACAGAAGATGAGATCTGTGATTAGGTGCTTGGTACGAGATCCTGTTATGTTAGGAGGCTAAGGTATGATATCAGTGCTCTTCCATCCTCACGCTCGTCTAAGGCTGACGTCCATGTTGCCTATAATATCCGACTGATAGAGATACAGAGACAGAATGCTGAGGATCAACAGCGGACTGATGAGGATCGACAGCTGATGAGGTAGATGATAGAGTGGATGGCATAAATGGAGCAGGTGATGGAGCTGATGAGGTAGCATAATTTAAAAATAATTCATCATAAATAATTTAAAAATAAAAAAATTGCGATGCAAATAGTTTGTCGTAAAAAATGATTATTAGTGATGAAAATTTATTTCTATCGTAAATATTATCTGCGATCGTATTTTTAGCGATGCAGTATGAGCGACGAAATTTCTATCACAAATAAGTATTTGTGATGAAAATTTAGTATTTACGATATTTTTTTTCATTGTAAATACTTCTTTCTGTTATAGTGATGGATGACATACTTCTTATTAGGAATGATATCCCAATATTACAATCGGTTGAAACTTGACTGTCAAAAAAGTTTTCTATGAAAGACTTGGATGAAGCATCCTATATACTTAGTATAAAGATCTATAGAGATAGATTTAAGAAGATGCTAGGATTGTCCCAGTCTAGGTACATAGATCTTGTGTTGAAAAGATTTAATATGAAAAAAAGTAAAGAGATTACCTGTCTATGAGTCAAGGCATACATCTCTCCAAGAAGATGTCTCCTAAGACACCTGAAGAAAGAGAAAGTATGAGTTCTATCCCTTATGCTTCAATCGTGGGATCTATTGTGTATGCCATGCTATATACCAGACCTAATATGGCTTATACTTTAGGCATAACTAGTAAATTTTAGACTGATCCAAGAGAGGATCATTGAAAAATTATAAAAAATATTTTTAAATACTTGAGAAGGATTAAAGATATTTTTCTCATATATGGTGGATCGGATTTCAAACTAGAAGGTTATACAAATTTTAACTTCAATCTGATCCAGATGATAGCAAATCTATTTCAGAATATATATTTATTCTGAATGGAGGAACAGTGAGTTAGAAGAATTCCAAACAGTAGACTGTAGCTGACTCAGTCACTAAAGCAGAGTACATTTTTTCTAGTAAAACTGTAAGAAAGCTGTCAAGATGAAGAAGTTCATCACCGAATTGTATGTATTTCAGAGATTGAACAATCTGTACCATTTTATTGTGATAATACTGGAGTTATTTCTTAAGCAAAAGAATTAAAGTCTCATCATAAATCTAAGCACATCCTAAGGCACTTTCACCTCATTCGAAAATTATCGAGAGACAAGATATGATTATAGACAAGTAGACACAAAGAACAATATAGCAGATCCATTCATTAAGATCTTATCTCAACAGCAGTTTGATCGTCACCTTGATTGTATGAGTATTAAATATAACGACAATTGACTTTAGTGCAAGTGAAAGATTGAAAGATTAATGCTCTACAAGTCAATCATATAGTTGACGTGATGGAATTTTCTGTAATATCTTCTAACTCATGTATTTGATATTATTTATTTATGAACAAAATGAGATATTTTATTTCATTATTTGCTGTATCTTATTTGTCATAAAGATTATGATGAACCCCATAGATTAAGATAATGATTTTAGGATCATGATGAGATCATGCCAGTGAGATCTAAAATTTTAAATCTTAATCTAAAATATTTTCAGTCGTTGGATTATTAAGTCGAAAATCAATGATTTCGATAAGACTGGCACATCTTATGTATATGCAATGGAGAGGATGATTGATCTCATAATTATTTATATGAAGATACTAATATAAGGATGTGGGTGCTCATTAGAAAATAAGTTGACTAAATTGATCCATAGGAAGAACATCTTATGGAGTCTTGCTTACATATCAAAAGATGATTCTTCAGTGGAAGTAGTGCAAGTGATCATTAGATTTGAGACCACCATGATACTTTATGCATATGGATATATATTTAGTTCATATCCTAGCATGACTTTCTAAGACATGCGTGAAATATTTTAGATATGGTGAAGTATGCATGGAGGTTATGAGTAGATCAACAAAAAATCGATCACTCCTAATAAGAAGAGAAAACATACTATATGATTTCATTTAGTGATGACTCAGGAAGCCTTTAATCAAAGTAAGATGAAAATTAGAAACTATTTCTAATATGTCATCAATCGTGTCTTCACCAAAAGATCAAGAAATATATGAATATATGTTTAGGTTTGACATATTTTCATGCTTTTGTATATTCAAGATAAGATATGATCGGAGGATTGAATTACACCGTGTTGGGTATAAAATACCTCCAGCCGAAGTTCGCATCTGGAGTGTCCCTCCCAGGACTCTTTCAACTTTCGACCCTGGGCGACACAATTTCGGACTTCTCCGACGGTCGAGCTTCCACAATGTTCCCGAATTCTACTGACGGATAAACTCCCACAACATCCTCTACAAGTGTCGACTGAACTCCTTCGACGGACAAACTCCTACCGCACCCTCTGGACTTCTCCAGGATAAGTCTCTTCAGTCGTTTATCGGACTGCTCCAAGTGCTCTCCGGGCTCCACTATCGACCGACCTTCTACAGTGATCGACCGTTCTCCGAATCTCTTCCAGACTTTTTCAGCCACGTTCGACTCCAGTCGGAACTTTCTTTACAGCAGATCTCTACGACAGACGGACTCCATTCAAGTTTCTACGACGGTCGACCGCCTTTCAGACTTCCTCCGAACTCCTACGGGAGCCGGACCTCTACTCCGAACTCTTGTTGCAGGTAAACTTCCTCCGGACTCCTACGGGAGCCGGACCTCTACTCCAAACTCCTATTGTAGGTGGCAGACCACGGCGATAGCCACGACTCCATTCCACTACCCTCCATAACAAACTACTCATGGCCCTGAACGGCCCACCACCAGGCGATTGCGGACGTCGCTATCAATCTGTTACGCCCTCCGTCTATAAAAGGGATCCCCAGATACGTTATTCTCTAAGCTCTAAACTCTTTCTCAAAATTCTGCTAAATTTTCATTCGAA
>KE504776.1:202232-212424 GCA_000441515.1 Elaeis oleifera | reverse complement strand
TATAGGTATGCTATTGAACAAATTATTTAAATTCTTCTTTGATTGGGAATTGTCAAGGGATTTCTGGGTTCTAAGGTTCGATTATTATGGTGTACATTTAGGAAAAATTTTGAACACCAACTTTTCATTGGGACACTGCAACCCTATATACAAGATATCATATAAAGACATAGAAAGTCATGTAATATATCAAAAAATCATATTAACCAACAAGATATCATATAAAAATATAGAAAGTTATATATATTGTTTAGGATGTCATATATACTCATAAAGTCATATAAAGTATCAGAGAATAATAATATTATTCTTTCTTTATTCTATGAAGAGAAATGATATTTTCATCACTAAAAATTTGATAAAAAAAAAATCGAGCAGTATTAAATGTCTATCCCATTAATAATTGCAGAATATAGTCCAACATGATTAAACGGTGCACTCGCACAAAGAATTACTATAAATGGTAACTAGCAAGAGCTAAATTTTGTTTGGGTGAATTTTATTATTTCTAAATAATGACTATGGTTTGTTACCTTGGCCTTGCTGGAAAATGTTATTTGAGATGAAGAAGTAAAGATAGTTTTTGAGGAGATGGATGAATTTAATCTTGCAAATTACAGTTCTTGGACTGTTTCATAGCAAATAAACATATTAAGATATTTTTAATAGTATCATAATATTATAGTATATTGTACTATAATATATTATAATAATATATTAAAAATCTAATATATATATATATATATTAAACAAAAGTTTCTACGAGCCTCCATTTGACTCGTGACAAAAATGGAAGAAGCTGTGTGTGAGCAGATAGCGAGCCAATCTTTGAGGTGAGTGATCGATGGCCTCGCACTCAATGTGCTGCCAAATCGAGAGTCGTCATTGAGGTCCGCTAAGGAGCCGAAAGCCATGATGGCGATCGAGCTGGACTTCGACGGTGATGGCTTCATGGATCTGAAGGAGTCCATCGTGTTCCACCGTGGGCTGGGTGCAAAGGAGAGCTGAGGGATGCGTTCGTGATGTATAATCTGGATTGGGATGGGCAGATCTCGATGAAGGAGCTCCATCTGGTACTGAAAGATGGGAGGAGAAGTGCTCCATCCATGACTACTCCATGATGATCCGATTTGTCAATTTGGATGGCGATGAAAGTGTGAACTTTGAGGAGTTCAAGATGATGATAATGAATGGCGGGGAGAGGAAGGGCTTTGGAGGTGATCCATCTCTATTGTCATTGTCGTCGTCCTCCAGTTGATATAGATATCATTGTTCTAATTTCTTTCATAAGGGTTAGATGAGTCTTAGATGGAGATTAGAGACCCATCAATCGCTCTATTGAATTTCTTATGTTATTTCGAGACTTTTTTTATTTTAGTGATGGTTTAAAAGAGCTCTTTTTGCAACGTGTATTTTGTAGTGTCTCTGAGCACTAACTGATTAGTTATATGCTCTTTGCAAAGAAGGTGAGCTAGTATTCAATATTGATAGGAGGAGAGAAGGAAGAAGGAACGTGGCTCGCGAGATAGAAAAGCCTTACAGACTCTTTTCGGAAAATGCGATGCCGATATGATGATAGATCAGTGAGAAAAAATTTATTTGGAGGTACTATTAAATCTTAATTATATATTGGCTCCTTAAGTCTTTTATAAGAGATGATCAGTCAACCAGTTTTTAATATTGACAAGCTAATTTTATGACTATATTTATTCAAATAATATAATAAAATCTAATATATCTAAGCTAATATATATATATATAAGGATGAGATCTTTTCCGCATAGATGATTTTTATTTTTATTTTTTTGCTTCTCCAATACTTGTGCTTGTAATCATATGAAGTGGGAGATTTTTTTAAACAAAACGTGTATAGGAATCTCACTACTGTAATCCATCTCTCTTTGGTTTCTTGCTCACTTTCCTCATCTACTAATTTGTTCTTTTGCTCCATGTTCTTCTCTGTCAAAGGTTTAAGGGAATCTTCTATCAAAAAATAAAAGATTGAATCAGGCCCACAAATAGGTAAAGCAGTGCATGTAGTGGCAAAAGGTAACACGTTGGCTGGTTGAGGAGGTAAAGCACATATATATTGCAAAGAATTTCAATTTTTTGTGACATATTTATTGCACCACAAAGTGGTGTACACATTTCTATCATATCCACGTCATTTGATCAAACGGACAGATTGCTGTTTAGCATCCAATACGACATATTTGATATGCAATACAATATATGATAGTTATCCATCTCTATGATTAGTGCAAATACCTCTCAATTAAATTATATTATTTCTGATTTTTTGAGGCCAAAAGATTTAATACATCCTGCATGATAATCTTTCTCTTCTTATTTTGCCACTGACCATCTGGTCTATTTTTTCATATTGGGTCACAATTTGTAAATTTATTTTCAGCAAATAACAATATTAACTTTCACTACAACGAGTAATAAAATTAACAATAATATTTTTTAATTCAAAAAATCGAAAATACCAGCTATTAACCACCTCAACAAATACATGCAGACAGTAATTGTTATATATATATTTAATAAGATACGGCGGTTGAGCACGTGACGGCCGTTATCTGACACATGGAAGACAAGGGTAACGGCGTCAAGGGATCGCCCTCCCGGCATCTCTCACACGCCGTCCTGCTTTTCAGCCCCCACCTCCCCACCGCCCGTCGCTCAACCTTGCTCACGACCAACCTTTAAATCAAAAAATAAAGCCGTAAAAGTTTACGAAAACAAAAAGAGAGAGAGAAAAGAGTCTCTAGCCCTCCTGATCCGGCCGGCTGGCCCCTTTCTCGTCTTTCTTTTTTTTTTTTTTCTAAAAAAAAGAGAATACCAAAAATCTTCGTTGGCGCTCAAGCGGCTTCTCGACGGCTCACGGAATCGAAGACGGCGTACGGCGTATACGAACTGCATACGGTATGCCTCTCCTACCGTCTCTCTCGATCCTTTATTGGATTGGTTCCGGCTTTTTTTCCGATCCAGTTTGGTCGATTTTTCGTTCTTTTTTTCGAACTTTAGGGTTTCGATTTCGTATTCTTTCTTCATTGTAGTCACTGAAGGTCTTTCAGTAGTTCTTTCGCCATTGAGCTTGGTTAATGTGTTTATCGTGTTGTTGTGAAAATTCGCGTAGTTTTCTTGTGCTGATTCTTGCTGCTTCTTTGAATTTGTTGGGCTTTTCTGGGATTAGGGTTTTAAAACTAAGTGCATTCTTGAAATTTTTTGCTTCTAGCCGTGTTCGCTGCTGCAAATCTATTTGGAGTTTATCTTTGCAATCATTCGGGTAATTCTTGAATTATTTTTGATTATATTCTTGTAAGGCATTGTTTAGAAGACTCTTCTTTGTTGAACACTGTAAGGACTTTCTCTTTTGCGAGCTATTCTATTTTTTTTTTCCTTTCTTTTTTTTTTGTTCTATTGGACAATTTTTTGTTTCGATTTTTTGTTCTATAAGTAATTCTTTGTTGCCTAGCCTTCAAATCTTTCTTTTACTTCTACTTGGTAATTTTTACTGCTTTTTAATTAGGTTTCTATACCTCTTATCTGGAGTATCAGATAGGTTCTTGTTTGTATAATCTCTAGGTACTTTATTTCGGTCTTGGATTAGGCCATTTGCGTGGGAAGATCAGAAGCATTTAAAGCACAAGCTTCAAGAATGTCTGCATCAACTGCTGCAAATCCGAGTTCAGCAGCCAATACCAAAACTACTTTGACCTTGGATTCCAACTCCAAACAAGACATAAGGAGAAGAGCAGTTGCTGTCACAAATAAGAAATCAAGCACTGAAATGACTGTAGGAGGAGGAATTAATGGGGTCAGCAATGATAAGGTGACTGTGGGTGAGAAGGATTTGAGCCATACCATAAGGGGGGAGTCTGTACTTGAGAGACCAAAAGACTTGTTAGAGGTGAAGAAGGGATTAGTTTCTTCCAGCATTGCTTCACGGCGCAAGAAAGGCATATCAAGAGCAGAGAAACCCAAGCCGCAACTTCTCCTTGGAATCCTGATGAAGACCTGTCTTCTTATTGGGGCTCTTTTGTGGCTGGGGCTGTTGATTTGGAAATGGTATGACATGCTTGCATATAATAGGGATTCCCCATTTGCTGCTTTAGATTATGAGGGCAGGTTATCAGAAGTGGAGGCATCTTTGAAAAAAACAGCAAAGATGTTGCAGGTTCAGGTGGAAGTTGTGGATAGAAAGATAGGGAGTGAGGCAGGGACCCTGACAAGGGATTTGAAGAAGACAATAGAAGAGAAACATGCACTAGTGGAGAAGGAATTGAAGAGGCTGGAGCGCAGAACAGACAACTTAGATAAGTCTTTGAGAGAGTTGAGGGACACGAGCTTCTTGTCAAAGGAAGAATTTGAGGGTTTCTTAAATGAACTGAACAAGAGAAGAAGTTTTAATGGTAGCGATCGGGATCTGAGTTTGGATGATATTATGAATGTTGCAAAGGAGATTGTTGAGAAGGAGATTGAAAAGCATGCAGCTGATGGGTTAGGAAGGGTGGATTATGCATTGGCTTCTGGTGGGGCAAGGGTGGTTAGACATTCAGAGCCCTATATTTTGGCAAAATCTAGCAACTGGCTTGCCATTGGCAAAGGTCGAGATGGAGTTCATCCTAAGGCTCAAAAAATGCTAGAGCCAAGTTTTGGAGAGCCTGGCCAGTGTTTTGCCTTGCAAGGAAGCAGTGGGTTTGTTGAGATCAGGCTAAGAACAGGGATAATCCCTGAGGCTGTTACATTAGAGCATGTCTCTAAGGTGATTTTTTTGATCCTAATATGCTTATTGCAATTACATACTTTTCGTCATTTTTTCTTTTAATATCCCTATACCTATTTCTATGGCATTCTACAAGATGAACATTTTCAGTTGAAATGAGGTAGTAGATAATTACGCCTGCTGTTTGAGTTTGCTTACTAAATTAGGACCTGCAGAATAGTTGGAGCATGTATGTTTATTTCGTAGTTAGGGTTCTATCAGCCTATCACCATGTTATATCTGAATTCACAATTAAGCAGCCTATCATTACTAGTATGGGTCGCATTCCAACACTGTGGTTGTTATGTCAGAAATAAACTTGATAGTGTGGGAGTCTGTCCATGTCTATGACGGTAGATGCTTACTGCTATTGGTACGGGTACAGTGGTATATGACAAACACTTGGGAATAAGAATAATGAGAAGGTTTTTGATTATTATTTATAATATTATGCACTAGAAGTGTATTACTGCATTAAATATCAGCCTCATAGGGATTGCTCTTCTAATAACTAAGAAATCTTTAACATCACCAGTGATCATAGTACCAACAACAGAGACAGGTTCCTTTGACTATATCATCTTTTAGTTGGTAGTTAAAAAGTTGATTGTTAAGAGAGAGAGATTTTTATAACTTCATTGTTGACTGGAAAGAATCATTTATTTATGGAACCAAATAATATCGCAGAATCAAGAGCCCAGGATCTGATTGAAAATTTTAATTGTTTCATGTTGCATAGGGGGTGCTTTGATCTGATTGGAGAGTTGGAAAAAGGCAACAGCACATTGGGCAAAGCATGAAGATTTATTAGATTTTAATATGATTGCATTGTGAAAAGTTTACATAAATGGAAGTCTCTTTTTCACTTTAGAAAGATTTACCAAGATATTTCATCTATCTCACCTCCTTCCCGTTCAGATCCAAACTTATTTTTAGATTTTAACTAGTGTGCTCAAATATGTGTAACTTGAAGAGACAATCGAAGAATTCTGGGCACAAAAGTGAGTTGGTGGTGACATTGCAAACTTTGTTGTAAAACATATAACCTATGCAATCAGAAAATAAAAAAGGAGAGAAGAGGGAATTGTTCTGGGTTGTAAAGAAGCACCTTGCTTAAATCTGAAATTCTTTGTGGAAGAGTTAAGGAGATATAAGGATAGAGAGAGAGAGGATTGTAGTTGATATGATCCAGGGAATGGAGTGAGAAAGGGCAATTGGATTCAAGACAGAGGTCTAATGTGGTTTACATAAAAAGGAGGTGGAAAAAGAGAACATTGAAACTTGAGGAAGCAAGGATTTGGGCACCAAATTAGGTTGGTGATAATCACATTGGGAACATAGTTTTTGTGGACTATACGAAATATGCAAAAGGAACACTTAAAATTCAGAAGTAGAAGTTCTCTGGTTGGGGTTGTGGGAGAGAACCTTGCTTGAATCTGAAATTCTTGGTAGAAGATTTAGGGATATATAAGAATAGAGAGGATTGAAATTGATAAGATGATGCAGAGAATAGAATGGGAAAGGGCAATTGGCTTCTATACGAGGGTCTAGAATAGTTTGTTGAATGAAGAATTTAGAATTTAAAACACATTTTTTTATACATTGACTAGTCATAGAAGTGTATGCAACAATTATAATGAGTTTGAGCCCAAAAGGTAGAGTTCAAATGAATGATGGGAAAGGAATTATTGGAGTCTCTAAACGTTTTTATCTTCATAAAAGTAAAGAGGTGCTGGAGCTTTTAAGCGTAAGCATTGTGTTTAATTCTTTCAGTGATACTTGACCATTGGAGCTGGAACTTGAAAGAAGCGCATCTTTACTTGAGGTGAAAAGACACTTGGTCAGATGGTTTTTTGATGACCTAATAAATCTTCATGCCATGAAGTATTGTGAGATTGGTTAATGATCAATTGGTGGTATTGGTTAATGATCAATTCGTATATTCTTCTTTCAGGGCCATAAATTTTAAATGTAACTTAAACATTGACATTGGAGATAGTTTATGTTGTTTAATGCAGGAAAGATTTCTTGTATGTTGATTAGGGTTAATTATTATATGTACTTCGAAATTGGAATTTAAGAAATCAAGTCTGTACAGGAAAATATAAGAAACATTTTATTTAGACCTGAAATGGGGTTCTTTATATTGCTGTTCTAACTATGCACAAGGAATACCAAGGATTTAAAGGGAAATACAAGAATCATTAGTCAAGGATAGGGTTGTGCTGGTGGTTGATGAATCGATGCACGGAAGGGAGGAAATTGCATAAAGAAGTTATGAAAGTGCAGTAAGTAATTTTTCCCCTATCCGGACACTTGTTCGATGAAGTAATTGAAGTAATATATGTTTCTATGGAGTCGCATGATGTTGCTAGAAGAATACTTAGAATGTAAACCGGATGAAAGTAATAATCATCAAATAAGATCAAAGAAGGATAGATTCATCAAAATTGTCATCACCATCTGATCTCAGAGTCATCAAATCATCAAGATTGTCATCACCATTTGGTCTTAGTCAACGTATATGTTACATTGGAATGCTTATATCCTTGGGATGTGGTAAGGTCCTTCATGTCCAAATTATAGGTTGATGTACCTGGTGCACTTCAACAAGAGTTGATTGGACATATGTTTTGGTAAAATTTTGACAAGGAACAACCTTTTGAAGAGGCAATTGTTGTTGATTGTAGATTAAGTTCCTAAGGCAACAAAGTAACTACATTAACCTTTACTTTTGAGATTTAATAGGAGGGACCCTTTTAAAAAAATTGACCTTGCCATGACCTATGCTTGTGTAGATGATCATCTATGAAAAATGAATTCTTCATGGTCATATTTGCTAAGATCGGTTGTTGATATACCTTGCAAAAAATGCATTACATGCCCATTTATTCTTAAAAAAGGGGTATTGGATATGGCAGAAATATTTTGCCTAGGCACTTGTCCACAACTTTTAGAATTTATGTCTATGCATGCCTGAATTAGACATGCATACTTCAATTCTTCTAATTACACTGTTTAAAAACTGGCAAAAGGTTGGAATTTTCCTATAATGAGTTTAGTCTACTATAGATAATGTTTCAAATTGTTTTTTTTTTTTTTTAATTGTCAATTTTTTGAAGTTACTTAAGAAGTTTGGATGACGAACATGCATGTTGGAAGGCTTTAACAAAAATATATTCTAATGTATTCTTCTATACAATATTTAGTATCAAATAGGTTAAAGTTTTTTTTTCTATGTATCACTGTAGTTCCTTCTTTTCCTCTTGCCAAGTCAGACAGTTGGACAAGTCAAAATCTGATTCTTGTGTCTATTTCCATGCAACACTTCAGTCGACTCTAGATGTTCCCATGGCATGTGTAAGATAAATTTGGAGGCTGTCAGATTATAGGTTTCAGGTTTGTTTTGTTATCACAATTAAGACCTCCTTAGTTCTTTACTATGATGTCCCTAACTGAGAGATAAGCAAAGTCCATGGAAGGAGGGTGGAGAAGATCTAGAATAATGGAATTTATTATAGCTTTTGCTTGCTACATGTACTAGCACTGCAGCTATATATGCTTAAAAAATAATTATTTATTATCATATCTCTGTTGTATCAGTATTCCACATTTTAAAAATTACCATGTTTGGTGTATTGTCCATGTCTATGCATCAGATGACCATAAGGTGGCTTGTGGTAGTCCTATCACTTTTTTAGTTATCATGATATCAATGTTTGTTTAAGCTCAAGTTAGCTCTCAGTTGAACAAGGACCATAGGAGTGATGCTAGCTCATATACTCCCAAATGCAAATACATATATATTACCCGATTAAGTATGGTTATATGGATGTATCATTGAAATTATTAAACAAATGAGAGTTGAATATTCAAAAAGATTCTATCATCCAAAATTTATGTCTAAAAAAACCACTGAATTTTGGTAAGTGAACTTTATTATAAGAAATAAAGGATAGGGTGCCACACCTAGCCTTCCACGCCTCGTGGTCAAGCCATACAATTGGGGCCAGTTTCTAGAAGAAGTGGTGATGGGAGAATACAAGCCTATTATGCGATATTCTTTGGCTAATAATGTTTAATAGGACAAGAGTACTGCTTAATTCCCCTTAAACACTTGACTTCTCTAGGAAACCATGAGTATCCTTGATATGCCTTCTCGTCAATGCCTTGTCTCTTTCTCCACCTCTGTCTCTGCCATCACTAGGATGGCAGAGGCCCTAAAGCCAGACAACTATGCACCTCCATTAGTGAGGACTTCAAAGAAGAGGGATTTCCTGATGAGGCAAGTCAGTATAAGTACTAGGGTATACATTATATAATGGCCAAAAACACAAGAGGGCATTCGTGGAGACCAAAGGAGATGATGGAGAAGCTGGTGTCCAAGAACGAATGCGGGGTGCTCAAGGATCAGACCAAGGTGGAGGTGGGGCACTACTTCCAAGAGAGTAAGATCAAGAAGGAGGTTCTTGAGATGCTTGTTGATGTGCTATCTAGATACCCTAGCTTTAGTGAATTACTGAATTTATATGGAAAAATGTTGATGGTTCTAGTTTCTTCCAAGCTCTGTAGATTATGTAGTTTTATCTTAAGTGGTCGATCACTTTGTGGTAGGGCATGAAAATGGTTTAGGCCCTTCCGATGTTTTTCTCCTAGTGCCTCATTCAAAGTTTGTCAAACAAATACTCATTTAAGATTAAAAAGAAATCAAGTAATATTCTTTTGTTGCCTCTTTAAGAGTAGAATGCGCTGGCTATGGAAGATGAGGTGGGGGATGTAGAAGTAAACAGTTAGGTTGGTAGTCTATTTGACGGAGTTGGAGGTTAGGGCATCAGGAAGTGGTTTAGGAGGAGCAGCGAGTTGGCGTGGAAGAGGTCCTAATGAAGGGTGAGGCTTATAATGGAAATAGGATTCGAAAAGGAGATGACAAGGGAGAAGGGAAGGCCAAGAGCAGCGATGCTGTCAACCATGCAGCATATGTTAGTGATGTTGGTAGGGTTGGCGACGAGGGTTTAGATGACACTTTGTTGCTTCTCTTTATATATTATCAAATATGATTAACATTGTTTATTTATTGATATAATATTAACAGCATTCTCATACATAATTAAGTGCAAAAATGTAAAAACTCTGTCCTTGCACAATTTTGATGAAATTGGACCTAATATTACATAGGATTAGTTGCATTTGCTGCTGCCAGAAAATCTGCAACAAAAAGGAGGCCTTAAGGGATTATTAACAAGAGTACAAGAAGCATAATATTCCAAGGACCATGATTTAAATTGAAAAAGGAAAAAAAATAGAAGGACAAAGAGAAATGAGAGAGAGAGAGAGAGAAGGCGAAAGGGACAGGAATGTTCATTCTTCTAGGTCGACCAGCTAAAGTTGTGACCTGGCATAAATGCACTAGCTTATGCC
>KE504776.1:179224-202212 GCA_000441515.1 Elaeis oleifera | reverse complement strand
CTCTCTCTCTCTCTCTCTCTCTCTCTCTCTCTCTGGAGGGGGGGGGTGTGGTGTTACAGAGTATCCTTTCTCATTATTCTCACTATTTAGTGTCTGTTTTTCACTATTCTTCACCCGCCCAAATTGTAAGCATCAGAGATTTGGTAAAGAACAGTGGAAGGTCTTGGTATGTGATAGGAAATATGGAATTTGGAGAATTGTTGTTTGTTTGTGATCATTGTAAATTATGATGGTGTGGATGGACATGCTAGTGTTTCATTTTGAAGTAATAATCTAGTTTGTAGAGCTCTAATTTTATTTGAAAATTCTTGAGATACGCATTTGTTTTTTTATTTTCCCATCTTTGTATGTTTTGTGCTCCTTAGTACAAGGCAAGTTTGAGCGTATTGGTTCTGCTGTTTAACCTTATGCCATCAGCTAAGACTGAAGTATGCTATAGTATCCCAGAACATTCGAGGACTGGTTGATACTTAAAGCAATCGAGTCATCTTATGCTTGTTTATTTATGATAAATGGACTGACCTATTTGCCATGGAAATCTGGTGTTCTTTTTTTTTGGTCCTGTCTTTTCAAATTGTTTGTGTGTGCATACTTGGTGTAATTCTTATGTTAAGAAGGATATCTGGAACTATCAAGTCTCACTCCACCCTTGGTTGTAATCATGCCCTTCCACATTTGATGGCTATAATGTGTTCTATTATTTATCCTTGTCAAACACTTGATATATCTCTTTCCAAATTGTGTTTTTATCTCGATCATCTCAATTATTTGTTGTGGTTGTGATATCTCTTTCAGTGGAATGCATCTGCAGTATCATTTGAACCATACTTGTATCCTTTCTGACTCTAGCACGGATTTCATTGCTGTTAGGGCTTGTAGGGTGGCTTAAGGCATCACCTCATTAAATCTTTTGACTATAGATTTTGTCTTATATTGGTGCTATAAGGCATGTTGTATCGATTACATATTTCCCTCATGTTTTTGTATGATAAAGGTCATCAAAAAAGAGATCAAAAAAAAATCTTAGAAAATTGTGTTTGTTTGGTAGTCCTTGTATAAAGGACTTTAGTTTCTAAGACTTAGAAGATTGTAGTTTTAGTTTCTTGAGAAGGCTTGCCTTCTGTGTTGATTACAAAAATCTCATTTAGCTTGTAGGTTAGATTAGGAAGTAGGGGGTTCCTTTGATGGGGTTTATGGGCGGTTTTGTGATCTTTATAGAAGAAAGTTTTATTTTATTTTATTTTATTGCTGAATTAATTGAATTCAGTATTATCTCCTTTCAGCTGATTGTTCTTCTGTTACTGTCTTCCTCTCTCAGGAGGGCAGTTATATAGCATCCAGGTTTATGCTCAGTGCTTGATTCCAATAATGAAGAAGAAGAAATAAGCCAGGCTGTTTGGCCGAACACCAGAACACCCTATTATCTTTTCCTTCATCACCTTATCCTAACATTCCCTCCTAAAGTGGCTAAATCTTTTCCAGTTTTCTATTTTATTTCATGAATGTTGATTTGGACTTTGATAGAAACATCACATAGGATCATCATGTCATTTTCTTCTTTTGGTGTGAATTCCTAGAAGTCAGAAGCTGCCAACTTCGGCAATGAGTTGTTCTAGGTCACATCAATTTGATCTCGGTTGAAAGCTGAAGTTGTTTAAAATTCTTAAATGTACTGCAGACTCCACATATGCTGCAAAGCATCAGATAAAGATTTGGGTTCATCTGCCAGACACTTTTTATGTGTCTACTTATTGAACTTCATCACGTGACAGCTACTGCATTATACTTCATTTGTACTTTAAGTTACCTTCATTAAGACTGAAATTAAAGGCAGACATTTACTTTTGCATTTCGAAATCTATTAGGTTGACATAAGAATATGGGTACGGACAGATATTTTGAGATCATTTATATTTGTTTGAGTGAGAATTTTGAGAGGTGAAAAGGGAATAATTAGAGAATATAAGTCTGGAGAGTAAGGCTAGCTTTTACACAAGTTCTTTCAGCAATGACCTTCAAATTATTTCCATAATTTGTCTGAAAAAACCTATATTCACCTATACCATCCAGATCATGTAAACAATACAGATGAATAAACACTTTATTTAGCTGCATGAAGTTAAATATCGTTGTTCGTTATCTTTAATTCTATTTGGAACCTACTTTTGTTTGAGCAATGACTAACATCTGTCTGGATCTTATGATGTGCAGAGTGTGGCTTTTGACAGGTCTAGTGCTCCAAAGGAATGTCGGGTTTCTGCATGGTTTGAAGGGCCTGATGATAACCCATCTGACCGATCCAAGAAGAAGTTTGTTTTGACAGAGTTCACTTATGACCTCGAGAAAAGCAATGCTCAGACCTTTAATGTCGAGACAACCAATTCAGCTGTCGTCAATATGGTCCGGCTTGATTTCTTCTCCAACCATGGGAGCTCTTCTGTGACATGCATCTACCGCTTTAGAGTGCATGGTTATGAGCCCAGCTCCTCCACAAAACGATGATGCAACCCTAAGGATGAGTACAGGCTTGGGGTGTTTTGTTCACTACCAAATCTGTATCATTACATTCTCCTGTCTATATGGAATTTCTTCTTGCTTTGTTTTGTTGATCATATCTTGCTCTGACATTGTAAATCTTCTAATTATGTGGCTCTCTCCCGTGCCTAACTCCTCAGTCCTCACCAGGCAAATAGATGCCACACGTACACAGAATTGGAACTGTGCATGTAATATGAGCACGATGTTAGATCTTCTATTTGCCTGTTGTTTAGTCTGTGGTTTTGGAGGGATGATTTCAAAGTTTTTGAGCATCCTCTAGTCTCTGCTTGGCATCCGAGCGGGCCTTTAGCTGTTCAGAAATGATACATCTTGGAGTTGAAGCTGTTGACCAAATCTGGCTCATGGATCAAGTACATTCTTTGATGGTCCACATGTTGTTATTTGTAAGTGCAATCTCTTGTATTTTGATCTGAATGTTTGACAGATGAATTGTATGAAGGCTAGCAAGCATACCTCTAGTGAGTAGATGTTTTCTATTTAAAATCAAGATACATTAAATCTTTTACTTCATAGTCGTGCAATATTTCTAGCGGGTGGATGTTCTTGTTGTGTCTGATGAGCTTGTTTCCTAGTTGGCTTTGTTTGCTGATTCGATCGATGGTTATTTTAAAACAAGTATTTTTAATGGATTTATCATGCAGAGGCATCAGACTTGACGGAGACCGTAACTTTGTGAAAAATTAGTTGGCCCACACAAAGAGGACACGAACAAGGGGGAATTTGAAGGGACTGCCATCTAGCTTGCTGTGTTAGACAATAATCATTTTGTTTGTCATCTCATTATGATTTTGTGTTCCAGATGATTTAGTTGAGATCACACAATATATATTTGTATATTAAATGTTTGGAGCTGAATGGTGTCACGGATTGGGCATTTCATGCAGTTTGGTCGAATACTTGGTGCACACCTTTTCTATTAAAAGGAACCTAAAGGTCTAGAAATCATGGAATTCTATAAAAATCTAAAAGTTTGGAAGTTGGGTATTATCTTGTCTTTTATGGGAGCCAAAATGGTCCTAACCGTTAGAGTTACGATATTTGTGCATAATTTAAATTTTTTTTGATACAAATAGACAGTCACATCAACCTAACGTGAAAACAGTCTAAAAATCAACCTAATGTGAAAACAGTCTAAAAATCAAGATATACAAAATCTCGCAATATCTACGAATAGATTTCGTCTTATTTTCACAACCATCCAATTTGTTGCAGTGTTCGTTTTTTATAGATATGTCGGACTCATTGCAATAGATAGGGATGATTTTGAATTGCTTGGCATCATCTTGAATTCACGAGATGACAGTAAGAAAGTCACCCTCCAAGATCATTCTGTCCATGTGAAATTGCTGTCTGACAAAATGACATCTGTCCAAATATATCCCGACAAAAATGACACCGGTTCAAACGGTGGGAAGCTCTATGGTCGGGATCAAAAGACATAATTTCGTTACTTCATAGTAGCTGATAGATCCAATAAAAAGGGGACGTCTATGCACGGAGTTGTAGCAGCAAGACCGTAACAAGGGGGACCTCTCTTTTACCAAATGTCCATGAAACGGTTTCAAATATTATCCAATAACATGGTCTTCTGCTCCATCGTTCTCTCTGGAAGGAGGATGATTTTACCTTACTTTTTTTTGCTGTTTTTTTTTGAAGCATACGTTTCCTTTTGTATCTTCTACATTCTTTTACCTAATTTACCTACTTACCTTCTGTAATTTTTTTATTATCAATAAATTGTTGGTGACTAATGAGTTGTGTCCGGTAGTCTCCATTCTTCAATTTCATCAAAAAATTTTTTTTAAAAAATAAAAAATTTACTTTTATTTATTTTTAATACTTCATGGGTAGGTAAATTCAAAGTAACATTTCGCTGTCGTTCTTCACATCAAATTTTATTTTTTTCAACTTCACATCAAAAAGAACATTCCGTTATCGTGAGTGAAAGCCAGATATACCGAGCGGACCAGATATACTCCTCCCACCGATAGCCTACGTGCACCGAACGTAGTAGGACGGACTTTTAGAGCGTGAGAAATAGTGGGGGGCGTTTTATGAAAGGCCGGAAAGGAAGAAACGAGGAGGTATATTTATCAAGAGGCGGGAGCGCTCCTGGGCCGCGGTTCGCGCGCCGTGTAGGCTGGTTTCGTCTCCACGCGCCCGGAGATGCGCTCCCCTGCCACATCTCCCCTCCACACCCCACACCCGCCCCCTCTCTTCATTTATCTCTGATTTAAATATTATTCCTCTTTCTTCGTTTCGATTCTCCAAGCGGAGGAAACCATAGGAAGTCGGACAGAAGAAAAGCGAGATTATGTTGTTTTCTGTGAATATTGATCCATGTGAGTCTTATTATGCTCACCTTGTTTGCTTGTCTTCTCCCATTTGATTTATTTGATGATCTGGGCGTGTTTTGATACCAAAAGATCCAACTTTTCATGGCCATTTCATGATCTGTTTAGTATATGGAAGTAGTTTTCCACAAAATGATTCGATTTTGGTTGGGTTTCTGTCATGGACCTTAAAGATTTTTGAAGATGGTTTGACGATCCGTATGCACTAATATTCACAGACCAAAAATAGTTCGGAAAATCCTCTTGCTATTAGACTCATAATGAGGCTGCTAGTACTCATATTTTGATCGTGTTTAGAAAATTTATTTATTTCTTTTGTTACTGATGATGGTTTTCTGTGACAAATGTCTCCTTTATTGCATTTGAACATTGATGGTAAAAATGATATAAAGAAGGAGAAAACTGTAACTTTGGGTTTCTGAAGTGAAATACTTGTGTTATTATCTCTTTGTTTGATTATTCCCTGATGAAGTCCATACATATTTGTTGATTTAGGTTTGCCTTCCAAATGTTTGTTAGATTACCAGGAGTTTGTTTCTGCTTATATGTTTCATGACAGTATAACATGTTTTCCTAGTACATCTTTTTGGTGAATTTACTTTTACTCAAGCCATTAGTACCGAATTTTATTTACTCGCAGAGATTTAGCTGAAGTGGTACTTCTCGTTTCTTCCCTTCTAGTGGGGTTCTAATCTTCTTGTTCTTTCTATTGCCAGCACATTATTAAAGGAGCAATTACAAAGTAAAAGGAGATATGGCATTTGGGGCCAAAGAATAATTGTATATATCACAAGAACTAGTTACATATTTGTTTGCGGTCATCCCTTTATTATTGGCATGGTATTTTTTGTTCTTATACTGTACAGATTTTTTCCTTCTTTATTTGTTTTCCTGGTCGCTTCCTCTCCCGTCATTGTCTGCACTGCCGTTGTTCTTGGAACTATTCTCGTTTATGGTGAACCAAACATACCTGAAGTCGAAGAGAAGGATAGGAAGGCTCCGAGACTTAGTCCTCATAAGGTTGGGGTTGTAGCCAATGTGGAAGGTAGAAGAGAAACTAGGGAAAAGGCAGTCAGAGATGCTGCTTTGGATGATGGAAGGTCTAGTGTCGGCAGCGAGGCAGTGGCACAGAATGAGAGATATGGCAGGGGGGATGGTTCTATGGCTGAAACCTCTTGGTTGATGAAGACAAGAAAGTGAATTATGGGAAGAAGGTGAGTGAAGTTACGAAAATTCATGGTCATGGGATTGCTAAGAAGAAAGAATCTTATTCAGAAAAGCTAGCTGCAAGTGGACCAAAAGCAGGTGAGGATATTGGCGGTGCAAGCACCTTGAATCAAAAGAAAGCCAAGGATCCTAAGAAGGGAGTTGATAAGCCTACTTCAGACAATGGCCTTGATTCATCTTTGGGTTCACCTTGGCATGATGTTGATCATCAGGATGCTTCTTCATGTTCTGAATCAGACAAAGCAGAAAGTTCATCTCCTGATGCTGCTTCCATGTCTGACATTATGCCAATGCTTGATGAGCTTCACCCGCTTTTATTAGACTCAGAAGCTCCTCAGCCTGTTCTTCTATCCAAATACAACTCAGATGCTGCCTCTGTGGGATTATCAGATGATGGTAGTGGAGAGGAAGAAGCTGAAAACCAGGACGATGAAGATGATGAAGAAGGACAGGAAAAGATGATGAAACTAAACTATGGTAACATGGACAGCAGATGATCAGAAGAATCTCGTGGAACTCAGAAAATCTGAACTAGAAAGGAATAGGAGGTTGGAGAATGTAATTGCAAAGCGAAGAGCAAGAAAATTAATGGAGAAAATTTAATAGACTTGGATAGTAACGACTCATTGCCAAGCATAGAAGAGCTGTCTCGCTTTCAGGTTCAGATTCCACCTGTTTTTGCTCCAAGAAGGAATCCCTTCGATCTTCCTTACGATGCAGATGAAATTCCTGGTTCGGCTCCTTCTAGACTGCTGCCAAGGCAAAATCTTTTGGATCTTCCTTATGAACAACCAGATGAAACGGCGAGTTCCATGGTGGAGAATTTGAGCCAGCAAGAGTTTGTGACAAATCCACAGCAAGATATGTTATTTAGAAGGCATGAGAGCTTCACTTCAGGAGCATTATTTCTTGGGGATCTTACACAAGAGAGACGCACCTTTAGGTTCAAGCCCTATTTGTTGCAGAGAGGACTGATACAGAGGAGACTGGATTTGCTGATCAGAGAGAATCAAGTGTGGAGAGTGACTCGAAGGCAAGTTCAAAATCTGGTGCAATATCTTCAGCCACCGAACAGGAATCTCATAAAGAGATACCAGAACGAGAATTGCATCAACAGAGTGATTCTATTGCTTACCATGATGCTGAATCTAGTGAGGCAGAAAGTCAATCCTCTGATGAAGCTGATTCAGTGGATGTCGCACAAGTACCAAGCGGGTTAGTCCAAGTGAGGATCACGGCATGGTCATGGAAGAAGCTCATCAAGCTGCTGAAGCATTTGGAGAAGTTGGAGAGGAAACCAGTGAAGAGTTGGAACCATATGCCATTGCTTCAGATGCTGAAAAAGCTGAAATAATTGATGTGAAGTATGAGTCAGGCTCCTCCACTTCATCAGAAGAGAATGAGAAGAGTACCAAAGCAAGATTCATGAACAAGCAGCTAGTATGGAGAAAACAAGGGGTGATTCCCCACAGGTTCTGTCGACTCCATCAAATCAGTTACTGAAGATTCTGATATTCAGAGTAGGGAAGCAGAGCGAGTTGATGACAATCAAGTTGCAGAGCCTGTTTATGACTCTAGCCCATCAGCAATTGGAAAACCCAATCTAATGTTTCAGCACTTGATGAAGCTCTATCTGGTGCAGGTAAGGGCAAGCTAGTTACAGTTCTGAACCCTCAACAGCTGTAAAATCCTTTTGATTATCGCCTCCTTTATCAAAACGTTGTATTATGCAGGTAAAGAAGGTTCCAATTCCCATGACTCTTTGATGTCTGATATGCAAGCAGATGTCTCACTAGTGGGTTCTCCTCCAAGGACTGCGAGGAATGCTTCCTTAGGAGAAAGCGCAGGAGAAGAGCTGGCATCTTCTGGCCAAGTGTTTGGGTTGCATCAAGTTTAGCTTCTATTGAGGAGAATGAATCAAGATCAAGGGAGATATCTGAAATCAGGGAGTGTGATGTTATCGGAGATGAACTATATGGAGTCCATGATGACTTGGTTCACCCAAGTTTGCCGATATTGCCGAAGGCAACAAGTGAGCGGCGGTTGCATCGCTTAAGTTGTTTTCGCGCCGCTCAAGTTTATCTTCAGTGGGGACTGAATCTAGCGAAGGTAGCCTAAATTAATTCAGAACTGCTACATTTAATTCATGTCCTGTTGGAACAGTTGTTTATAAAATTGATCTATGACTGATCCATGTCATTTTTTTTTGCCGATGTGAGTTTGATTCTGATCCTTCAAGTTTTGTTGGACATGAGAGATCTTCCTTCATTGAGATAGTGGAACTCATTTTCACTGATTTAAGTTTAGACTAAAGTATATACCATTGTGTGCTTCTTTATAGCCTAAAATTCTGGTATATTTACCTTTTGATTAGCAGCTTATTATTTGATCCCCTCAATATCATTCACATTTTGACAAGTGGTGCTGGAGTTGAACATAAAATACTAGGTCACTACTATGGACACAATAGGCTCCCCCACTGTTTCACTCCATGCATCATATATAAATGGGGAAAGTAACTAAAGAAGCAGAAAGGAACAAGAATTCTAAGGTTACACCAATGGAAACCCTGACTGAGATGCTGCCCTTTCTTCCACCGGATCCCAGACCCCTCCATCTATGCCGTCATCCATGCCTGGGTGGAAGCTACCCAGCATTGTTGAAGCATGTTCAGCCCTCAGCATAGACAAAGCTCTGATGGCCTCTGCTTTGCCTGTTGCTTGAGTTTAACCTTGCCTTCCTCTCCTTCTGCTCTTCTGGCATTTAGCAGGTATACCTTCGCCACCTCTTTGCCTCTGGCAAGCTTGGCGGCGTGGCCTCCGCCGCTCCAGTCCACCTTCATATCAGCAACCAGATCAACTTTCATGGCTTTGTTGCCAATGGAATGCTCCTTGTGGGTTCTCCAGTGCTGCCTCTGGCATGGAAGAAGAAGAAGCTTTGCTGGAAGGGTGGTGATGGAGTAAGGGTCTCCATTGCATGAGATCAAATTGGTCATATGGATCTGAGATACATTTACATAATGGCCTTTTACAAGAGGAGGTTCTTAGTGGACCTACAAACTTTTATGAAGGATACTGATCTCACTCCAGAACCCTATCTGGAAAGCTAACCCAAAAATGAGCCTCAAAATCCAAATCCCAAAGATATAAATAGATGAATTTTAATAAAGGAGAAATTAAACAATACTACTCTGCAGTCAAGATGGTTATTGTCTAGTAACATCCTTGTCCATCATAACCTGATGAGAGCTGACAATGCTTGACCCATGTTCTGGTGCTCTCTCAGTCCAGTAGGAATCATTGAGGATTTTATTACTTAACTGACCTAATCTGTCCTGAATCCTTTTGCAGAGGCAGGGATAGCTGTCTCTTTAATAAAGCTTGGAACTTCCATGATTATTCTGGTCTAATCTTCCATGTACTGAATTCCTAGAATGGGCCCATGGCCTAAGCTTGACAATAATGCAACTTAAAATATATAAAGAAGCCAGAGATGGTAGTGACCAACTGGACATGGATGCAATGCATTATTGGCTTTTAGACTAGCGACAACAACTTCAACTAGATATCTGTTTCTTTGTGGTTCATGAAGGCACATGTCTCTGTTTATGCTAAAAATTGAACTTATAAACCAGGGAGAGGAAACATGGAGGAGTCATGTGGGTTCAAATGAATCTCACTTTGTGAGATAGAAAGAAACAAATGAAACTCGCTCAACCAATGTAAGAACTATAGATGGTGGCAATTTTTTGAGGCCTTTATAAATCTTACTAGTCTAGGGTAAACGCCTAGATGCCTTTATATTTTTATCTTTCAGCTTAAATTTGGAGTCAAAATCATATGAATTTAAAAAGTAGCTTGTCCCTTTTTCTTCTTCTTCTTCTTCTTCTTCTTTTACAAAAAAATATGCAGACAGAACAGCTAGTCAGAATGTCATGGAATTTTAGAATTATTATAATTCCTCTTTGATGTGAAATTCAATGAAAAAATTCTGTGATCAAACATTATACGCTCATATGATGGATAATGAGGCTTACTTAGCCCACATCATACAAATCTGATTGGCAACATGCCGCCAAACAGCAAGTTATGTCAGAATACTCTCTGAATCATTATAATATTTTAAATCATTTATAGTTCTTGATTAGTAGAATTATCCATAATTTTGTTAGTATAATCCACCTGCCAACGGACTTATTACTATTTCCAATATCATATATCATTTGTTCACATTATTAATGTCGGTCCTAAGAATTATTCCAAGAAAGATGATAATTAAGCATTAAGTTGATTACCTGTTTGGAACATAAGGTCTAGTTATAAAGTGAATTCTGATGCAATCATATAGTTTCAAAATATAAGAAAATGAACATACTCCTTAATATATATTCTAGGCATTTAAAACAAACAGCTTGGCTTGTGTATTTGATTCGTGGGAATGGAGGGCTGTCATATCCCGAATTGGTACTTGCTTAGCGATGAGAATTTCATATAAATGTGAAGGTTGATGGTTATAAATACAATTATCTCAGAATCACTCAATGTATTTTTTTTTGGTTACTTCTCTTGTATTTGTGATTTTCCTCATACACTTGCTCATGTACATTTCCGTTACACTTGCTCGTATCATACTTCCTTACTACTTAGGAAATGGAGTGGGTTTAATTCTAGTTAGAGTCAGCTCTCAGAGACAGCATGCGTATTAGATAGAAAGGTGGAAATTAGCACCTCTTAATATAAACAAATAAGAAAAAATAAGATAGAAATATTCATTAGCCTCTCCTAATTCACTTTCATCTAGTTTGGCTTCATTTGCTAAGAGGCCGCTTAGTACTAGAATAGTTGAAAGGATTCAAATTAAGCTTGCATTCTGCCTAATTTTCATTATTGAGATTTATATATGCTCTTTCATATCTGTGGGACAGCTATTTCTTAAATTAAAAGAAATCACAAAAAGAACTTCCCTGTAATTATATCTGTTAATCTTTAGTTCTTTTAGCCTGGGGCCTGAGGGAACCTTGGTTTCTTTTGGCCGGCTGGATTAGATGGAAAGAAGGTATCCATTTGGTACTTCTCTTTCCAAAGTGTAACAAGATGATGCAAAAGCTGACTGGAGAGAATATGTTGTCCATCTGCTATGTACTAAAAGCTTCAGATTCTCATAACCCCATCTCGTTCCCTTTGGAATAAACTATAGCAGTGGAGATTGGGATTGGCAACAAGGGGGGAAAAGAGAATAGGAGTCATCATTCTCTTATCTAGATTTGTTATGGTATACTCTTCTAGATTGAGTCCAATCCAAAATACATGTCCTGACTTTGTCCAAACATCATTTAAGCACCAACCATCATATATGATTAGGTCAAGAAAATACTCTGTAGATAATTCAAATATATATATTTTAAAAAGACAACTTGCATCGACACGTTAGCCAAATGAGATTTTAGTGTTTCAATGGCTTGGTTAAATTGAAGCTGATCATACCAAGACCTAGGATCAAAAATTTGCAAATTTTTTGTTTGGTCAGACATTTTACTTGTAATTGCTCACACGACCATTATTCTTTACATGTTTTCTACTTGCTAATGGAATGATTTAATCTTATTAAACAAGGATAATTAGTCTCCCCCATTTATTAATTGGGTTTGTAAGGACGCTAGAGTTTGGGAATCAGTTCCATTTTAAGGTCACGGGATAACTTATGAAATCCTTTCATTAATTATATCCAAGTCCTATTTGGTATCTCAATTAACCCTTCGACTACATTTAAGACAATCTCTAAAGATGGATCATACAATCAGCATACATGTTAAGAAATTTTGATTCAAGTTTCTATATTTTGCACTTTATTGATGCCATCTTAGGAACATTAAGATTTTATTTATTTTTTAAAGAAAATATCATCTATGTCGTATGCATATGATGTTGATAGGCCCTTGTCACCTCCTAAAATCCAATCATTAAACTCCTACATTTTACCTTCCTCTCTATCCCCTCAATTTAAAAAAAAAAAAGAAAGAAAAAAATCTAATCCTTACATCAAAATAGGTTTTAAAGCTTATACTTACATCTTTTGATCTTGTTTCGAGATTATATCATTATTTGGATATCAAATTGTAGATACATTTACTCATTAGCCCTATTTTAATACTGCTTTGCAGTAATATCGCGTGTCTAATGCTTCTTTACATAATATAATTGGAGTATTAAAGAACAACTTCTTTAAGAAATCTCCTCTACTGGTGCAAGCTGCTTCTACCATTTTGAATGTGCTCTCTAAAGTAGTATTCCATGTATCATCCCACTCTCTCGCTACATCAGTGAAACTAATCTACAGAACTATGTTTGTTGGTGTTTCTAGCATTAAATCTCTAGTCTTGAATGAAAGTTAAATACTTGATAAAGCTTTGACTATTAGTGCAGGATCTATGCTTAGGTTCAATGACAACCCTAAGATCAAAACTAAATTGATGAAACAAGAACACATACTTCAACATTGATCAAGACAGCTGAAATCAGCTTATCTATTTTAAACATGTTGAGGTTTAGGTGTTCGTTTGATTCCATGGCGCGTTCCCTATCCCTCCTCAATTAGCTGAAAATTTCTTTGAGAGAAAATACTGAATTTTTGTGAAAATTAATTTGAATATTTTCTTATTTAGGAGATACATCATATGCTTGTGGCTGCCATCTCTCCAAGAATGGAATAATATTTATATTTAAATTTTTTGGTACCTTTGAAAGTAAGTGTCATGCATTGTTACAACAAATGAGCTGCAATGTGAATCAATAGCCTTGCACTTATCGGTATCAATACCCCAATTCTGCAGCATGATTCGTATGGATCATTGGATCAGACTCTGCAAGCTAAACAATGATTGAATACATGGTATTTCTTCTCTAAAACTAAAAGTGTGAACAGAGCGTTTTTATCTTCCCTTAAAAGAGGGTCAACTTCACTTTTCCCCCAGCTCCTAACAAATAAAAGTTGCTGTTCTTATTTTCCAAACTTATCCTCCAATGGTCAACAGCAAACATCTCTTAGGTCCAGGGATGGATACAAGCATTCTGCTCCACAGTGATCATTATAAAACACAACAGGAGTGGGGTACTGAAAAATCATCCAACAAGTTGCTGGAATAATAAGTTCAAAAGGATTTTTGTTAAGGGTGGCTCTCATTATAATCAAGCCTAG
The DNA here is from genome assembly GCA_000441515.1 of Elaeis oleifera. Classification (NCBI taxonomy): domain Eukaryota; kingdom Viridiplantae; phylum Streptophyta; class Magnoliopsida; order Arecales; family Arecaceae; genus Elaeis; species Elaeis oleifera. The sequence goes on along the minus strand of KE504776.1, from coordinate 188,878 downwards.
TTTGTATTCTAATAAGCTTGGACCAAAACCTATTTCCAACCTACTCAAGGCAGATCCTAGATCCAAATTGGAAGCTTTGCAATGAAAGGCTGCACTTGGAATGATTATTTGGATTAGCATATAAAATGGATTGTGTTATCAATGACATAAAGTAGGACAATTACCCAGCTCAAAAAGCAAATGTTGGGATATCAAACAAGTACGTGAACCATAAAGAATGGAGTTCTTTCGCTTTTGTTCTTTACACTGGAATAAAAAATGGAAAAATTGTTTCAGACAACTTCGATCCCGGATCCTATGGCTTTACTGAAAGAAAGAAGTTGCTTTATCCCTCGTGTAAAAGCTGGTGGACACTTGCTTGGGTTAACAATGAAGTGTCAAAACTTACAAATATTTTCTTTACCTCTTAATTTTAGATATTTGAATTTTCTTGGGAAAAATCATGGTTGAAAAAGATGGTGCCTGTTTATAATCCTTAAATTTTGCCATAAATTATTGAACTAATTATTCCATTCTCTTTTAGCAGCAAACTACGCTCCTTTTTCCATCGATTATGCAGCCATTCCACCATGTTTCTCTAGATAGATTCATAGAAGGCGGCAAGGGAACGCAACACCAAACACTGTGCCTTCATTAGTTCACATTATTGTTTTATAATAAATTAAGTTACTCTAAAAGATTCTTCTGCAATGTTATCGTCCGAATATTTTTTTTTTCTTAGAGAACAAGATTTGGATACTTAAAAGAGTTCACATCACCCATAAACTCAAATTTGACATGCATTGGAATCAATGAATCTTGGACAAAAGCATAGGTTTGGATCAAGAAGGTAGACCTCAAATCAATTGGCGTTATATTGTGCATTTGTGGTTTTAAACCTAGCCCTTATTGCATATAGTTGAACCTTGTTTAAATTACTTTTCTTGGATAAACGTGTATGCACAATTAATTTGATTAGAAGATATACTTGATTCTTTGTTAAAGAACTTAGGCCAACATCCAACCCATTTGTTGGTCATGTTCATTGGGTCAAATTTTGAATTTGATAGACTTGATAAGGCTCAATATTAATATAAGATGGAAAAAAAAATTATACGAAGAGTTTTCATTAAGCACAACTAAAAGTGGCTATGTCATTGCTACTTTAGTATTACTGGACAATATATTTATGTCATTGTAATCAAAACATTACCTATAGATTTTTCAAAGATGAGCCTCTTACGGCAATCTCTACTCTTCGGTTGGCCAAAAATATGGTAGAGGATAGAAAGTTGCTTAAATTTTATATCTCTTATTTTTATATTTAGAAAAAAATAATTATCACTTCTGACTTCATCTTTTCCTACGCATCTCTATCTGTATGTTTTGTCCATTTCATAATTCTCAATTTGTCATTTTCTTCTCTTAGAATTTTTTCATCTAGTTATTGTTTAGAGAAGGATCAGATTATAAGTATATTTGATTCTTCGTAGCTAAATGTGTTAAGAATTAAAACTATTGTAAATATGATTACTTAAAACTAACTTCAATAAATGCCCTTGATTATTTTCATGCAATTTGAACTTTAGGTGTATTGCCTCCGGATCATATTGTAACACTTAAACAACTTCTCTTAAGTTAGAGCTACGTTAGAATTTACACTTACAAAGATCAAAAGTAAAAGATTTATCAACTATAACAACTAGCCTTATAAATAGTTTAATTGTAATCTTGCTCATATCCAAATTATAAACAAATTTTCAATTAAGTTTATTCCTTTTGATAAGAGCTCTGGCATATACCGTTTAGTTATACTAACCTCAGAATGGAAGCTCACCCTTTATACTACTAGCAGTACATTATTATTCTATGTTACCATATAATTTCCTCCATTGATAAACATACCCTACTTTTATTGTTTCTGTTCGATGTTTGTTCGAGAGAGAGAATGGCATAACTGGTGTGTATTTCCTGAAAATGGGAGGCCAGTTATCACAACCGGTGAAATCCCGGGGATTTGTGCAAATCCCACGAACCGAGGATGGGATTAGAAGTATTAAAAAAAAGAAAAAAGCTCGCTTTTGACACCGTTTGGATCCCGTCAGCCTCGATTCCCCTTCAACTTTCCTCTTCTTTAGTTTAGATTTTGTTCTTTCAGCGCCCCTTTCCTTTCGGTTCGCTAGATCTTTGCTTCACCGTTCAAAACACCAAAGCAGCACCTCATTCGTCGACAAAGGCACAAGAAATTAGTGAGTAGAAGAGCGATATTTGGACTGTTCGCTGTGATAATTCTTTCCTTCTTCTTTGATCCATTGTAAGCATCCTGCTATCTTGCTTTATCTTACTATGGTTCTAACAGTCACCTCTCTAGGTTTTGTTTGTGGAGTTGTTGGGATTTTGGTGGTGAAATCTTCCATTCATTCGTTTGGTGGGTGGGTGTGCTCTTTGGCATAAAAAGATCCGATTTTGATCGCTTTTTCAAGTGAGCTTGATTCATTTTACTAATAAAACTGGTTCTGGTTCAGAGTTCTTTTTTTTCACGTATTTTGGTGGATTTGGGGTGAGATCTTGTTCTGTTGAACATTCCACCGCAAGATTTGATTTTGGGTGTTGGTTTGCTGGATTTTTACTTGGATCATCATCTCCTTGTTCTTCCTTCTCAAATCGGAATCGGTTTCTATCAGTGTGACTTCTGTTTCTTTACTTTCCTGATTGATCTGGTATTACATCTATTTCCCAATGTATTCCATTAAGTCCTCAAGTGCAACCTCTCACTTGAAGTCTGATCACGAAGAGAAGGAAAAAATGGGAGAATACAATAACAACCTTCGGAAGTAAATAACCTAATTTGCCTGTCGGTTGATCTCATTTCTAAAGATTTCTTATTGATTGGTTATTTGAGGTGGATTTCTGAAGATTGATATACTAAAGTGCTTTTTTTGCTTTTTCTTTCTTTAAGTTTATCTGATGGAGTGAATAAATAGAAAATCCTTGTTTGAGACTGCTTTTGATATCTGGTCAAATTTATAGCCCATGGATTTCATTACTTATAAATGGTATTAAGAGAGATGAGTAAGGATAAATCTATTTTCTGGAGTCTTATGCCGATTATCATGTGACAAACAAAGGTTTGCTGGTTTCAGAATCGTGCTGCTCCATTATCCATACTTTAATCTAATTCATTAGTGCATGTATTGTTTGTTCTTTTCATAAATTGGTTTTCCTTTCAGATAAATTAAAATCCAGCATATTTTTTTCTCTGCCATTAAACCCTGATCCGTAAATAGAAGCTAAAGATGAAAAAAGATATTGATGGTAGATTTCTAGAGCAACACGTCTTGTCTATGTATCTGTTTGTTTTGTCTTCTATGATTCTGACTGGTCACACCCAGGTTGGGATTTAAATATTGTTTCAGAAATGGAATTATATTTCTTGATGATATGTTCATTTCTTTTGGAAGTTATATTTAACCGGACTTCAGGTTTTGCTTTCTTTCACTTGAACTCGAACTCTTTTATATTATCACCTTCCATAAATTTGATTTTGTCAAGTTTCTTCTGGAGAACTAATATCGTTGCCCTTCTTTGTTGCCACCAGTTTTTTTTTTGGAGGAAAGAAAGACAAGAAGATATGGCAATTGAGGGAAAGGAAGTTATGTTACATATCAAAAAAGTTCTAGTATATTCCATCAGAACTAGCTATAAATCTGTTCGAGATCATCCATTTATTTTCAGTGTGGTGTGTTTCATGCTTATACTGTACAAATCTTTTCCTTCCCTATTTGCCTTTCTGGTGTCTTCCTCACCCGTCCTTATCTGCACTGCTCTTCTTCTTGGAACCCTTTTGAGTTTTGGTGAACCAAATATCCCTAAAATTGAAGAAGTGGATAAGAGGACTCAGGAAATTTCTTCTCTGAAAGTTGGTTCTTCTGCCAGTGATCTTGTTGTTAGGGAAGATGAGAGCTGCATGGTTGAGACCCATGTGGAAACTCAGAGAGAGATAGAGGAAATGGCCATCAAAGAGGCAGTTTTGGGTGAAAAAGGGGTTAGTCCTTGTTGTGAGGTAGAGGAGAATATCCCTTTTGCCACAATACATGATGAGGCCCATGAGGGAGATGAGAGGGATGACAGTTTGGGTGCAAGCTCTTCAGCTAAGGAAGATGAGAAGGGCATTCATGGTGAGGAGATAGTGGCAGAAGAAAGAGAGCTCCACAAGCAGGAAATAGCCGAGAAGAAAGAATTTCCTGTACAAAATGTAGCTGAACGTGGGCTTAAAGTGAGCAAAGATATTGATGGTTTCACTGCAATGGATCAAATAGAAAATGAGGGCCTCAAAGTGGAGATTAATAAGCCAGCATTGGACGGTTACTTTGATTCTTCTCTTGGTTCACCTTGGCAGCATATTGACATCCATGATGCTTCTTTAGATTCTGGATCCGACGAGGCAGAAAGTTCTTCTCCTGATGCTTCTATGGCTGACATCATTCCGATGCTCGATGAGCTTCACCCACTTTTGGTCTCTGAAACTCAGCCTGCTCTTTTATCCAAAGGCAGCATGGATGGTGCTTCCCAAAGTTCCTCTCACGATCATGAATCAAATGATGATGGTGTGGAGGAAGAAGCTGAAAACCAGGAGGATGAAGAGGACGAAGAAGCACAGGAAGAGAAAGATGATGGAGCAGAAGCTGCGGTGACATGGACAGAAGATGATCAGAAGAATGTAATGGATCTTGGGTCTTCTGAACTGGAAAGGAATCAAAGATTGGAGAGCCTCATTGCAAAACGAAGAGCAAGGAAGGATCTAAGGTTTGAAACAGAGAGAAATTTGATAGACTTGGATGGCAGCATGAAGGAACTGTCATGCTTTCATGTTCAAATTCCACCCATTTCAGCACCAAGACGGAATCCATTTGACCTTCCATATGACTCTGAGGAACCAATGGGTTTGCCACAAATTCCTGGTTCAGCCCCTTCTGTTCTGCTGCCCAGAAGGAACCCATTTGATTTCCCTTATGATCCAGTAGATGTAAGTAGCAGCCACACAGTGGAGACTTGGAGACATCGAGATTTGTTTCAGATCCGCAAAGAGATATGTTTCCAGGAGGAACGAGACCTTTAACTTGGGAGATACCGAAGTTAAACAAGAAAAGCAGGAGTCTAGGCTGAAACCCTATTTTGCTGTAGAGAGGACGGACTTGGAGGAGACAGATTCTGCTGCCTTACAGAGACAAGTCAGTGACAAGAGTAATTCAAAGGTGAGTTCTGTTCCAGATTCTGACACAGATTCTTCAGTCGCTGATCAAGAATTTCATAAAGAGCTTGTTGAGCGAGAACTGTATCAGGAGGGCTCTCCTTCTGAACATGATGCTGAACCTGTTGAACAAAAAACTTGGTTCTCCAAGGAAGCTGAATCAATGAAGGTTGAACAAGAGAAGAGTGAGATCAATATCGCTAGCGATCGTGGAACTCAAATACATGCTAACATTGTCGTTGATGAAACCTGCCAAGCTGCTGAATCTTTTGGAGCAGTGGAAGAGGCAATCAGAGATGAAGCAGGCACAATTCCAACCATTTCAGTTGCTGAGAAGTTAGAAGTGATCGAAGAGAAGTATGAACAATCAAGTCCTCCTCATCAGAAGGGGATGGGAAGACTAGAGATGCCATGCTTGCAGCTGATGATTCTCATTGTCTGAGTGGGGCAGAGAGAGCCGCTGACAGTCATGTTGCTGATCCCATTTATGATTCCAGCCCACAAGCAATCAAAAAATCCCTATCTAACATTTCGGAAGCTTCCTCAGACAGTGGTAAGGGCACTTAGCACCAACCCATTATCAAAGATGTGAAATCCTTTTATCATTGCTTCATGTAATGAGCCTTTTTTTATGCAGGCAAAGGAGATCCTGATGCCAGTTCATTGAAATTTGAAATACAACACGTGGGTTCATCTCCAAGGCCTGTTGAGAGAAACGTTGACTCAGGAATTAGAAGCACAGGGGAGGAGTTGTTGGCGTCCTCCACTAGAGGGCTTTGGGTGGCTTCATCAAATTAGTTTCCGAATGTGAATCGAGATCCGGGAAGATAACTGAACTTAGAGAGCCAGAAGTTATCGACATTGGATCACAACCAGTCCACAAAAATGCAAGTGATCTGATTGCACCTGTATTATCAGAGCCAGCAGCTACAGATATTATGTATCAGTCAAGAATTAATGTGGATGTGAGTCATCAGACTGAAGGAAATGAGATGTTTGATACTGCAACATCTTCTTATTCAGACAGTTTACTGTTGTCTGATCATTTGATTTCATCTGCATTAGAAAGGGCACAATCTACAGAGAAATCTGGAATGCAGCCATCATCTGAAGTTGGTGTTGAAGAATCCCAGATAAGTATCTTGGACTTGCCTCCAATTCCCGAGGAGAACTTAGATGATGATAAACCAGAAGAGGAGCACGAAAATTTGACAAAGCCTGTGTCATGTGTTGGTTTAACTGGATCGCAGATACTTGAAGAACCCAGAATTGTTTGTCTGATATAGAACAAGAGCTGTCTCCACTTCAGAGGAAGACAGCTGAGGAAAGTGATACGGATGGGAATTGTAGGCTTGCTCATGAGCCAGAGGATGTGAATCCCAGAGTTGTTCTCCAGTTTCTATTCATGATGGTAGTTTTACTGGATTAGAGTTGCTTGAGCCAAAGGAAGGTATGGACTGCTCAATTCTGTCAGAGGCAAAGTCTGAGCTTGACACGAAGTCCAGTACTGTTTGACTGATTTAAGAGATGACATTGTCAATGCTGTCCAAAGAGAGCGAGAAGGCTATTCTCAGCAGAATATAAATGATTCAGATGAAGAGTCTGATAAGATCCATCCTGATGTCATAAATATCAGAGGCATTGATGAAAACCTTCTGTCAGAATTGGATGTGGTTGGCGACTTCCATGTAGAAGGATTGAGGTCAGATCAACAAGGACCTGAACTAGGCCAATCTGATGATATTACCACGAGTTGTTTAACTTCTGAAATGCATGAAATCACTTCCAAGCTGCTAGTTTCTGAAGTGAGATCCACAGAGCATGCTGATATTTCTCTGAATCTACCCTCTGAAGCCAGTTTGAACCTATCTGAAGAATTGCATTCAGTCATTGACCAGCCAAAATCTGTGGAATCAGAGGTTGGGTCTTCATGTGGGTCATCATTTGTAAATCCTGAGCAGGCGGTTTACAATCCTAGGCTGCATCTTCTAGAAGCAAGCTCTATGGAAATTGATTCAGTTTTCAAGCAAGTCCATGAAGAAGCTGGGGTGCCCTCTGCTTCAGAGCCCATTGTTGGCGAGTCTAAAACAATGACATCTGAAGTTAGTGCAAGTGAATTGGTTATCACTGAAAGAGATACTGAGCAAACAATTGCTGATTCAGGAATGCTAATCCTTGAAGCAAAATCTGTTGAGGATATCAATTCAGCTTTCAACAAAATTACCGAAGGAAGTCTGGGTAGATCTATTGTCCCTGAAGTCGGACCATCTCAATTTTACCAGGAGGGCTGCATTTTGAACCGATGGAGATTCATTCTGACCTGCAGATTGTTGAAGCAAATTCTTTCGAAGACATACACTTAGCTTTCAAGCAAGCATCTGATGGCATCTATGACAACCCTCCAAAGGTGACTAAACCCAATGTTGGGTCTACAGAAGTTGAGATTAGTGACAGACACCTGGAGCCTGATGTTCTTGAAGTGCGTTCTGCTGAAGAGATCGAGTTGGCTTTTAAGGAAGCTGTCTCTAAGGAAACTGGCTCAAGTAAGCAACAAAATGCTGGAAAATCAGGTGCAGTTGAGAAGGTGGATGATGATTCTAGCTCCAATGCTTCCACCTCGAAGAAGACAAAGAAGAAAACAAATCTGCTAAATCAGGATCAAGTTCCAGTTCAAGTTCTAGCTCAAGTGATTCCGACTAATTTGAGGGTAAATATTAAGAAAGGTTTTGCTTTTTTGTTTAGTTCTTGCATGGTTATTCTTGCTTGAGGTGTTGGGATATTTGTTTTACCTCTCTGGTTATTTGAAATTTTAAGTAGATTTTGGGATATGGCTTTGAAAGATTTTTGGCTTTTCAATGTATTCTAGTGCTTTGTGGGCAGTGTTTTGGTCAGCTTTTCTTTTATAATATAGATTTTTGTTGTGACAGTTTGTTGTTGAAGTAGAATTTGATGGTGATGGCTTCTTGTAAATTATAACTTGCAACGTAATGATTCTTGAAAAGCTGAGGAGGTGATATTTGTGAATGATAAATATTTTCACGTATTTATTGCGCTTATCTTCACCGGGTGTTCCTGTTCTTGTTACTTATCTTGTGTTCCAAAGTAATAATCACGATGTGAGGTTCAAAATAAAAAGCAGTGATCATCATGTGAGATTAAGAAGTGCGAAAGTTATTTTTCACAAGTAACGTGGGTCCTTTCTCTTGGTTGTTATACTGGAAACACATTGATTCTTTTAATTATTATTCTGTTCTGGTGGTGTTAAGAGTATTGCATCAGCATTACCATGTCCGATTATAGTTACTCAATTACTTCATTAGAAGGTGAATTGTTCTTTCAAGAAAAACGAAGGTGAATTATGAAATGATACGTAGGAACATGAGCAAAGACCACTTCCTCATTACACTTAAAATTTTTCTCAATTGATATGCTTTCCTCTTAATTATTCTTTGTGTATGGTTTCTATATTATTAATTTAACAAGTAACAAACTGGTATAAATGAACTTGTAATAAATTACAAGCAAATTCCAGAACAAATCTGTCCAGATGTACTTCCTTCAACCCGGTTCGATAGGAAACCACATGTTCTTATCCACAAAACTAGACCCAAACTGCACAAAGTGATAAATAGTCTATCGATAAAGAACACCCAGCAGGAAATTTTTGAGCTACAGACTACGTGTGGCCAAGCATATTAGGATTCAGAAACCAACAGTCATCATCTACTAGAAAATCAACTTGAGAAATACTTTGAATGCTCCCAAAATCATAGACAGTTGTTCCTGAATTATTTACCAGATGGATATATGGTTCTCTTTGCATGTCTAAGAATAAATGGTCCCTAAATCTCTAAAGATAAATCTCTCTGCATGTCTAAAGATAAAGAATAAATGTTCTAGTTACTGCTTTACTGAGAATTTGCTTTTTTAGAACAAGATTCTGATCCGAATAGAGCACATTCTCTTGTGGTTTCCAGTCAAGTACCAACAACTAGCTAACACAAATTCCTTAGGCTGACAAGAGCATCCTTCACCAACAGGGGCCAGGGACAGAGAACAGAAATAAAGTCGCAACTTAAGCATATGATGATGATGATGATAGCGTGAAAAATATTAGTTATTACACAAATCGTAGCTATTAGATATGTTATGATTACGGGTGCACCTTGGTCCAAACAAGCCGCTGATTGCCAGCTTTGCTCCCCTTTTTCTCCTTTTGGATAGGATTTGACATTTCGAGATTCGGTCCACATTGAGCCCACAGCGAGATTCGCGACGAAAAACGGAGTTCAACGAGATTAAGAACATCCCAAACGGAGCTCGAACGGAGAAGATACGTGCTTTTGAAGTCGGCACACAACTCGAGACGGTGGAGTACCGCCCACGGCGGTGCGGCCGCAAGTGACAGGATGTCGCCCAGCGTG
>KE504776.1:161608-173296 GCA_000441515.1 Elaeis oleifera | reverse complement strand
TGCAATAAAGGTTAGGAGGAGGAGTTCGGCTCTTGTAGGAGCCCGGGTAGAGTATACCTGCGGCAGGAGTTCGGAGAAGGCGTCCGGCTCCCGTAGGAGTCCGATCGAATCTGCTCGCTCCCGTGGGAGCTCGGCTGAGGTGGCCGGCTCCCGTAGGAGTCCGGGCTGATGCTAGCAGCGACCTGCTGTTGGGGAGGTTCGACCGTTGACAAATCCTGAAAGGAGTTCAGCCTGAAGTCGGTCACTGTAGGAGGTCGGTCGATGACGGAGCTCGGCGGGTACTGTAGAAAGTCGGCAGACAATGGAGCCGTGAGTGCACTCGGAGCAATCTAACAGACGTCCGTAGGATCCATCTTCGGAAAGTCTGGATGGGCGCCATTTGTCGAGAACTTCGGCTGAGGATATTTTATACCCAACACATATAATTTCTTCTTTGGGCTTATTTGGCTTAGAAATTATATCTTGTATTGCATGGACGGTACTATAGTTACTCGTTTTTATGGGTAGCATTCATCGAGTACTCATCTTTATGTATCCCTGTAGAATAAACAGCTATTATTATTGTGTATCATCATAGGATATTATCTCTCTCATTTGGCGGCTCAAGGAACGTTGGATTCCCATGAATAGTAACTAGTAAGCATCGTGCAGTGTCCAGCCAACCCCTGACAGCTGGATCCCACTGTAGACGCGGTCACGCACGCCGAGTCCTCTCCACACCGCGTCTCGGCATGGGAACCCCGCACACTAATAGAACAACGCAAACGTACGCGAAATCTAAAGCATACGTGGTCCATCATTCAATTAGAGGGCATGGATTGAGTGTTTTTGTGAAGCGGGTGTGTTTAGAAAAGAACAATACGTGGACCCACGCGGAGGAGCTACCAAACCGCGGGACTTCCTGTAGCCTGGTGGCGTGCCTTCGGAGAAATTATTGAAGTTGCAACTAAAATTCTCGTGCCTTCGCGGCTGGTACTCAACCGTGACCGCGTGGGCCCCGCAACCTCTCCAAACACCGGATCTTTTCGGTGTACAGCTGGGCTCACCGGGATCCATGGCTGTCTAAAGTGTATCTATTTTGACTAAATTAAAAGATATCATTTGTCAAAATTGTTAAAAAAATTATTTAAAGATATATTAGAGTCATTATTTTTTTTTCCAATAAATTTGTGTCAGCTTGTGTCGTCCATGAGACAAGTAAATTAGTCACGTTCGCATAGAAATTTGCATGAGGCGACTAGGTAAATTTCACGCATAGGAGACTAACGATTTTTGACTGGTGTCTCCAAACTTCCCTGAAACAAGTAGTGGCACATCTTTTACTCGCATAGAATTTCTATGCGGTGAAGCTGGATAGAAAAATCTTGCACGCCACCGGACAATTTTGAAAGGTGATATAGATTATTTTAAAATAGATTATCATCATTAAATTATCTATAATATTAATTATTATATTTAATATATATTGATAATATTATAGTAAATTAAAAAAATTTGATTAATATTTTTGATATAACAATAAAATTATCGATAATATAAATTAAAATTTCAAAATATCTCTAATAATTTTGTCTCAGTGCACTTCTTTTTTCTTAAGGAGAAGTAGCGGGAGTGATGTAGATTTGATGGTGGTGCGAAGAAATAGCGGATTGAAAGATGTGGAGAACCATAGATACTTGAGGGATGGGAAGAGGACGGATGCGTGTGAAATCGTGGGGTGGTGGGGACAAATATGGAGGAGCCACAATGAGAAGTGGGGGACAAAGACGGAGGAGCTATGAGCAGACAAAGAGAGATGAAGGATCCGCGGGCTAAGGGCGTATGCGAAGAGAGATGGGGGGATGAGAGGCTTGGACAATAAATTTTATGTGATTTTTTTGAGAATAATTTTATCAAAAATTTTGATTAATATATTATCAAAGAAATGATAATCTGGATAGTCATTCCTCCCCATAATAATTTAAATTATTTTTTTATAAGACAATCTAAATTATCAAAATAATTTAAATTATTATTTAAAAATATATTATTATATTAAATTATCAATAATCTAAATAAATTATCCGTTACCAAACGCAACCGACATGATATCTCCGAGACGCTTGGTTTCGCAACACGTCTCCGAACATTCTCACCTGATCAATACGCACACTTTAATAAAATTTTATACTATGTTAAACTAGACGCCATTCCCGCGGTCTTTGAGCAGCCATGTGGGTACAAAAGGCATAACATAAGCCTAAACTATACCCCAATTATTTATATATTATTTTTTTTATTCATTACACCACGCATTGGTTTCTTCCGAGAACAGCGGCTATAATTCCTACACACAACCTTTTTATTTTTTATATTCAAACTTTTTAATATCTGTGTGCTGATCGTGGCCCTTGTTAAGTTAAATACCAATAGAGGATATGAATTGAACGTGGTAGCCAGCTAGCCAACCGGACCTGACCCTATCGTGGTGGGCTAGCGTTGGCCTTTTGCCGTGCGAGGTTACGAAATGATTCCAGGGAGCTCCAAATACATGCAGATACATCGTAAAAGAATGTACAACGGTTCTATAAAATAGAGAAGTTAATGCAAGAACTTTTAATAATTAAGGATTAATTTGCTCGTTTGTTTGGGCCTTTTGTCGCATTCCCGAGGCGCCGCTTAATTAGAGCTGGAAGGCTTCCTATCGCCTTCCCTTCCTTCTCTCTCAAGTCCTCTCTTTTTAGATCTCCCGACCGTTGCAACTCAGCCAAATGCATCCTTTCATCTGGTTTTCTTCTGGAGTTCGAGTTTTATAAGCGCGAAGAGAAGGATAGAGGAGGAGGAGAAGCTCTTTTCACTCCTTTTGCAAGGTTAGTGGAGGTATTTTTTTTTTTTTGGTTTGTTTCTTCTTTTATTTCCTTGTTTTACTTCGTTTGATGGAAGATTTCATTGATCGAAATCCCGAGCTTTTCTCTTTTCTTCCATTTATGGAAATCCATTGCAATGTCTTTTGCAGTAAATTGTCATTTCTTTCCATTGAATCCGCTTAAACTTTAGATTCATTCTTCCAAGTTTCCTTAATTTTCTCCGTTTCTTCCTCGTTTTCTCTTATAAATTGCCCTCCTTTCCACTTTGTCACTCGGAAGACCAAGTTCGGTGCTCAAAAAACTAGTTAAAGTTTGGATTTTTCTTTGTTTTTTGGATTGCATCAGTGGCATTCTCTTGCAAAGTAAAGATCGTAGCTTTGATCTTTTCTTGTGCAGATCTTTCTAAAAGGCTTCAGATTCCGGCGATTATGGCCGACCGCGTCCACCCGCCAGATCTACCAGCGCCGAGGAGAAGACGGCGGCGCCCGGAGAACCGGCGCCGACATCCCGGCCGGAGAGCCCCCTCTCTCAGGAGAGCTTTGCCGAGAAGCTCAAGCCGCCGCCGGGGACATACGTGATCCAGGTCCCCAAGGACCAGATTTACCGCGTCCCCCCGCCGGAGAACGCCCGCCGCCTCCAGGCCTATACCCGCCGCGCCCACCGCCGCCGCTGCGGCTTCTGCTGCTGCCTCGCCTGGACCGCCGCCCTCCTCCTCTTCCTCCTCGTCGCCGCCGCTGCGGCCGCGGGGATACTGTACCTCGTCTTCCAGCCGAAGATCCCCAAGTACTCCGTTGACGGCCTCTCCGTCAAGGGCTTCAACCTCTCCGCCGCCACCGCCACCGCCAACCTCGCCGCCCTCTCGCCGGAGTTCGACGCCACCGTCCGCGCGGACAACCCAACGAAAGATCGGCATCTACTACCGCTCCGGCAGCTCCATCTCCATCAGCTACGACGGCGTCAACCTCTGTCACGGCGTCTGGCCCACCTTCTACCAGGGCAAACGGAACGTGACGGTGTTCCAAACGGCGTTGATGGGGTCAGGGATCCATTTATCCGCCGCTATGCGGAACGCCTTGGTAACGGCGCAGAGCCGTCGGAAGGTGCCGCTGGAGATCAATCTCGCAGTCCCAGTTAGGGTTAAGTTTGGCGCCGTCACGACGTGGACGATCACCGTTAATGTGCGGTGCGACGTGACGGTGGACAGGTTGACGTCGGATTCGAGGATCGTTTCGAAGTCGTGCAGCGTTAAGGTGGATCCTTTTAACGGCGTTGTGGTTCCGTTGATGGCGGATATACTGGTGGTGTTTAGGATGTACTAATGATGCTCACATTGTTTGGTTTAAGCGAGTGAAAGCCGAGTCCATCTATGTGATTAACATTGTTTGGATGACTGATTTTTTTTTTGGGTACAAGTTTGGATAAGTGAATTGAAGTAAATAAACAGATCTGTTTACACTTTACATTGTTTAGCCATTTAGAATAATATCTTGCAATTGGAATATCTTCGCCAAATTGCATAAGATACAAGGTTAGGATAGAATGCTTTTCACGTATAGTGCCAACCTTAAATATATCGTTGTCCATATATAGCATCAGTCACACCTAAGGGATCGTGCTGTACATAGTAATGCTGGATCTCGTCCTACATGCCTCATCACTCTGCAATGTTAATCTATAAACTATTCGTGTGATTTGAATACAGAAATATGTGGCTCCATGATCGATATAAGCCTTCATTGTATTCGGCATTGGCCTGCTAATTAACAGAGGCATTCCAAAACTGCTTAACTAGCTGACCTCAAAATCAAATATTAGAGTGCTCGTAGAGACCATTATAGTCTTGCCATTAGATCTTTTAATTGGCTCTGGAGAAAGTGTAGCTCAGCGTGAGATTGAACCAAGCTAGAAACCCTATAAGATGAGCAAGTTATGCTTAAACAGTCGAGTCTCAAGACTGGTCTGCCTACTAATAGCAATGATTCTCCCACTCAGGTTTTTATCTACAAAGAAGATCTTGAATGTTAAGATTTTGATTCTTCCTTTTTCTCTTGGACTACAGATGAAATGTCGTAAAACCAAAAGATAGGATACCAGTTTAGATTGTTTTGTGAACTAGATTGCTTGTTGGATACTTTGGATTCTTCAAAATATGTAGCGTCAGAAATAAGAAAGAAGAAGAATACATGCACCTGAGTGCTGACAGTGTGATAAGCAAGGAAACTTTGTGCATCCAAGGCTTTAGTTGAGCTAGAATACTACAGAACAGTGTTGAAAGTGATTTGATTTATAGAACCGTGTTGAAAACTGATTTGTCTTGTACCCATTTGCCAAATCATCAGGAAATGGGATAGCTGTCAGTCTATGAGATCGTAAGACGAGTAGTTAAGCAAGATCGATGATATTATCTTCCATCAGGAAATGAAACCATGTCATTCCAGAAGAGAGATTACACACGAGTTGAGATCTAAACTATTACTTACCTGTTATGCACTTGGTTTAATATTACAGCCACTATATGTATAACAGCTAATATAATAGTTTTGAAGGGCCATGTTCTGTGATTCACAAGGATACTTCAATATATTTCATTATTTTGCCCCCTTCACCCCCGCCTTGGCTCCGACAGTGACTGCAGTAATATTACACGAAAAGCAGTTCTTCTCGATGGAAATGTTCATATAAATTCAGAAAGCAATCCTTTTATTCTGTAAACACTAAAACACTGATACATAGAATCATTTAGTCACCTCTTCTCTCTCTCTCTCTCTTTTGTGTGTGTGTGTGTGGAGAATAACAGTGACAACACCAGCAATCAGAACTGTTGGTGTCTAAGCACCTGGTCAACCAGAATCGGGCAAAACAAAAAAAGGAGTTGCTAAACACCTCCCTTCGCCTATCATCTTGTTTATGATATTCTTTAGACGAAAGATAGGCTCTGACTCTTTTTCTTTTTCTTTTTTTAGGCAGGGTCCTTCTATTGCACAGCTTTAAAGCAAGCTTGGAGTTGAAATTATCATAGATGGGTTTGTTAGATAATTCTATTATAGTTATCTGACAAATTAGAAAGAATGCTTGATAATGTCACGGCTTTAGCGAAAAATGTCAAAATTGGGCCTGGTTGAAATTAATCACCATATATGTAATCTGGTTTTGCATTTCATGGCTCGATGACTCAGGATTTCTCATGTTCAAGATCAGAGGTTGGTTTCACTTGCCTGGAAGTCCAAATTCCACCAATCCATCAGAAACTTTCCCTATCGTTAGGGTATAGGTATTATATGTCATCTCATGATAAAGCATTGCTAAATACAACTTAGTTTCCTGAAACCTTTATTCGCGGTAATATTTATTAACCTCCCTATGTAAGTTCTTCTAGGTTCTTTTCAAAATAATAGAAAATACCCTTCTACACAATACTACATCTAGCATTCTATCTTCTAGGGTTTGATTACAAATTTTATCATGAGCATTACATACTGATTAAACTGAGATGGGAAAGGTCCCTCATTCATGTTAGTGCTGTGTCATAGTGTGGTGTTCATTTTGTAGGTCTTACTGTCATCTGCATTATATATCAATTTGGTTTTTAATTTCTGTTCCCAATTTAAAAGTCAACAACAATGGTAAACAAACTTATACTTGGTTATCTCTGAGACATTATGTTAGCTCTCTGATCATAAATTTCCATACAGAAGGTTTCGAAGCCAAGAGGCTGTCCCTATATAAAATTTCATTGTCAAACCATCATTCTCTTAAACGAGTATATTGCCAAATCTTCATGTTATAATGCACTCATACACTTGGATGCCTTGGAGCTCACATTCATTTCTTTATTAGGTTTGAGCTTGGCCTCCTGGTTTGTAAGTCCTCATCCAAAAAGAATTGGGCCGACTTAGAGCAGTGAATAAGTATTACTCGGTGCAACCTTATGGAAACTGAGTAACTTCAGATCAAGTCATAATTCACTGATGATTTAGGAAATCAGGTAACTATGGCTGATTTATCAGGCTATAACACAATTAGAACAAGTGAAACAATATCTACCCCTTTCATGAAAAGCTTTACCCCTCTAGGAAGAGAAGCCAGCAAGGCTTTTAAGGACTTTGAAGTCAATACAGTAATACAGCAATAGAATTTACATAATTTTATCCATGTGCATGTATTACAATCAGGTTGCAATTCACAATACAAGGTAGGCCAGGCATTTCAGAGATTAAAAGCATTTGTTGTTCTTTTCAAAAAATATTTGCTGTTATTGCCGCTGCTGCTGCAGTTGCTGAAAGAAAAGCCTAATCTGTTCTTATACATGTTCTAAGTACCGTATATAGCCTGGACTACCGTCCCTAAACACTATCTGGATCTCCTGGAGGATCAGAACTCTGCAAGGTGCTGCCACCATTCTCTAAAAGTTCAATATCCATCTCCTGGAGGATTAGCATGAAGGGAATGGTAAGGAATGGCATCTAGCCATTTGCTGAATTGCTAGATGAGAGGCAATCTCCCTGTAGGGACAGATTCCTGACAAGCAATGGCATAGAAGGCATCTAGCCCAGCTCGAATTGCTAGATGAGAAGTGGCTCCGAGCAGCCCACAATGCCGGATGTATCAGCATGATTATGGTATGGTTAATGTTGAAAGCATCAATTAAGAAAAGATTTCAAATGAACAATACACATGACAAGTCTTCAGCTTTACTGGTATAACAGCATACAACAGCAAAATGTGGATGCAAATCTGCAGTGGAGAATGGTATGACTAAGATGTTCTGCATTATTACTAAGGGTGCAATCGAGCCGAGCCGAGCCAAACCGAATATCCGAAAGCTCGAGTTCGACTCAACTCAAAATACTCAGACTCGAAACTCGATTCGAAATCAACCAAGCCTTAATATCCCAAGCTCGAGCTCGACTCGATAAAAATAGACAAAATTCGAGATCGACTCGAATATCAATGAAACCATATTTGAGCCCGAGTTTGAGCTCGAAATTGAGCCTTAGTCTACTAATAATATATATATACATATTATATATATATATATATACTTGAGTAGATTCGTGAGCTTTCGAGTTGAGTATCTTGCTACTGGAGCTCGATAATAACCGAATCGAGTCGAGCTTAGATTTGAATCGAACTTGAGTAGCTAGCGAGCGGCTCGACTCGTTTGCACCCCAATTATTACTAAATAAAATAGCTTGAACCACCAAAAATAGAGAACAACATCCAAACTGACTCAAATATTTGTATCATAAGGAAAATTGTACATAAAGCTGAATGGCACCATCAACAACATACTGAAAGTATTATAAGGAAAAAAATATTAGCAAAGATCACAAAAGTCATCAAAAATAACTTCGATTCAGTTTACATATCCAACATGTCGCCAAAAGATAGCCAAAAGAAATCCATGCAACCAAATGGAGAAGCTAAGGATCAATTGGCATGCCATTCTGGCTCCTATACATATGGCAGCTTTCTAGAACATGCTTGAGATTGTGCAATTAGTAGAAGAGTTTAATTAGCTAGGGTGTATGAAGGGAAGCATTTCAAAGCCGATCTCACATGTAGCTGCAGCTTGTACACTGAATTAGGTTCAGCTTCTGAAAATGCTAAACAGAGAGCACATTATGGAATTAACTCAGCCCATTTAAGCTTCATAATTAAGTTGTCTTCTCTAGAACACCACACACAATAATGACAACACTGTAAGTTAGCTGCCATTCAACTCGGCAAGAAGTGCACGGTTCCACCACCATTTGCTGATTCACGTACTCTCGAGATGTCTCAAGATGTCATTGTAAAAGATGTGAGAATTAACACTAAACTGTTTATTGTTCTGTCTGAATTGCTGAGGAGGCCAAACATACCACGATTAAGGTTCATGAATAATCCTAGAATCTTCAAAATGTCCAATCTTCTATTCAAATCTTAAAACATTTGGCTCCATTCCAATTTCCTTTCAAGTATACTACTTCTCCATCATTTTCTCTTTCCAATTTCCTTTCAAGTATACTACATCATTTTCTCTTGTTTGGAATTTCTCTTGTTTGGAATATTACAAAAGATCTAAGGGCTAGACTTGTCTCAACGGCAAACAAGCGTTCCTTGACCCTTGTTACTAGTGCGTAGATATATGAAGATGTTTGAGATTTCTGAAGGATTTTGCCGCCAACATTGCAAACTTTCTTATTTCATAGATAAGCTCTCCATACAATATCAGCTTGGTGTTTCACTTATTTTCACTTATTTGTTGTTTGACAAATTTGCAAATTTCCTCCATACCAATTTTCTAAGAGAATATATTATAATATTTTTTTTAAACCGAGGTAGTTGAGCATCCACATTATCAGATCGAAGACTTTAGCATCCAAAGACAATCAACGTAGTATGTGAAACACCGCTTCAAAATTGATCATTTTCCACTCAAAATATTGGAGCTCATCCCACTAATGATGATCATTATATCATGTCAAATTTATCAAATATTTATAACCAAATCAATAAGAAAAAATAGCTCCAAGATCTCGAGACTTGTATGTTTATATCAATAATAAAGATATTTGATCAATTATCATCGTTATAACAATCTAAGTAATGACTTTCTTTCCAAAACCTCCCATTCCAATCATACATCAATAATCATCAACCATTATAAACTGAGGAACTGCTTTATTTCCAAAACTTTCCATTCCAACAACTACAACCATAATAACAACCAGTCCAATCAATTACATATTAGGCATCTCTTTAATGTCATCTTTTCTATTAAATCCAACCACTCAGGTGAATATTAACAGTCCTATCTCTGTCTCCTATCTTATGCCAATCCATCATAGAGCAAACATAAATAGACTAAAGGAGTTAAAAGGAGCCCACCATTTTCACCATGTGATGATGCCGGAAAGCTGCCACCGGAAACTCATCTGAGTGGGTTATGCAGTTTTGCTTCCAAAAGAAGGTGGGATTCACCTCCAAGCGGCGCCGACTCTTTCCTCCGTTCCTTGGGGTTAGGTTAGGTTATATATTCTGTGTCGTGGGTCAGTATCCTAACTTGGGAAACTTTCGTATGAAACTTTTGTTTCGGCCCTTAGTTTATTGGGCCTAATTAAAGTTGCTAGGAGCTTGGACTTGGGCCTGGATCTGGCTTATTGTTGTGGCTGGACAGGGTTGAATTAGGTCTAAGTCTGGATTGTATAAAGTTTAATGGATTAACATGATATTTGACCCTTTTTTTAATAACTTTCTCTGGTCTTGAATATAGTTTTGTGAAATTTCAGATCTAATTATAAGTGTGTTGCCTAGTCTCACCTATGCCAGACCAATGGATTTTTTTTTTTTCTTCTTATCATCCTTTTTATGTTCAAAAGTTTGTGCATTTCTTCCTTCGCCTCTGTGCACCTTTTTCCTTCTTGTCCTATCTATGCAATTTTTTTCTTATTTTGAATAAATTTGGCGGCTTTGCCCTTTTTTTTTTTTTTTTTTTCTTAGGACAAGGCTTGGAGGTACGTTATCTTCCTTCTCATCGTTGCCTTTCTTAATAATACTTAAATGAGCTCGAACAGAATATTATTTTTTTTGATACAAATGAACAATCACATTATTTTAATATAAAAATAATTCAAAAAATTAAAATATAAAATATCTTTCAAAATTCGAAGGCAGATATCATTTTGACACCAAATCTAATCTCTAGAATACTCGACAACAAAGAAAGCCATCCAATCCACAGTACTGTTGACCTTTCGATAAACATGCCGAAAAATCATCTCGATGGAAAGGCGAAAGGATCTCCAGATGTCATAGAAAAATGGATGAACATCTAGATATTTCACCTTATATTGGATCCAGACAATGATAGTGGCAAAATCATCCTCGATGAAGATCCTCTCAGCCTGCAACTCCTGTCTTGTGCGGATGATGTCCGCCTAAGCAGCACGAAGCTTAGCATCAGAAACGATCGGATCAAAGAGCAAAGACCCCCCATTGCCAAAAGCCTCGCATCCGAATCCCAGATGACAAAGTCTGAACCATCTCTGATATTATCATCAAAGTTGACCTTGTCAAACCTCGAGGGTGGGGATCTCAAAAAATGAAAACAACCCTCCAGATCACTGCAGGCATAGCAAGAGAATCCCAGGAACTTAAAGTGGTAAGGTTCAGACTAGTAGTATCGAAATGATAGTACTCCACAGGTAAGCAGTAAGCTCTCTCTAGCACACGCTATGTAGGCACAGTCTCAGCATCGAACATAATACTATAACAGAAAGGATTATTTGCGATACAAAAAAGCATCGCAAATACTAAATTTCTGTCGTAAATACTAATTTACGATGAAAATTGCATCGCTAATATTTGGTCACTAAAAATGGGGTCGCAGATAATATTTTGTGATAGAAGTGAAGTTTTCATCGCTAATAATCAATTATTTGCGACTAAATATCTACATCGCAATTTTTTTTTATTTTTAAATTATTTGTGATGAAAAATATTTTATCGTAAATAATTTATTTTACGATGGAAACATATTTTCATCGTAAATAATCTTATTTACGATAAAAAAAATTTCATCACAAATAATTTAATAAATAAATTTAATAATTTTAAAAAATAAAATAAATTACTTTTTTGCATCAAAAAGTTTCATCATAAATATTTTATTGAAAAAAATTATTTACGATGATAATATTTTATCACAAATAATTTCAATTTTTTTTTAAATTTTAAAAAATAAATTATTTACGATAAAATATTTCATCACAAACAAAATTATTTACGATGCATATTATGTCATAAATAATTACAATGCTAATAAAATTAATTTTTTAAAATATAATTATAATATATA
>KE504776.1:125551-141805 GCA_000441515.1 Elaeis oleifera | reverse complement strand
ATACAAATAATCCATTGCAAATGATCTACTATTTATTTTTAAAATTTTGATTTTATTGGTTATTTACGATGAAATTTTGCATCATAAATAATCAAATATTTATGATAAAAATTAATTTTGCATTGCAAATAATTATTATTTGCCATGCAAAATGTGTACGTCGTAAATGATCTACTATTTTTTTAAAAAAAATTTATTTTCGTTGGTTATTTGCGATGCAAATTTTCTATCATAAATAATTAATATTTGCAATGCAAAGTCAATGTTGTATTGCAAATACTTTTTATTTGTGACAAAAAAAATTTTTATTATAAATAATATATTATTTATGATGAAAATATTTTTACATCGTAAATAGAGTTATTTATGACGAAGATATTTATGTCGCAAAAAATTTCGTCGCAAAAATTCTATTTTCTTGTAGTATAAGGCTATTCCTAAACAGCCAAATCTAATAGATGACATACGCCATCCTACTGCCTTCAATCGAATCCTTGATCGTACTATGGTGGATTGCATCCAGGAATGAAGGAAGCTAAGGGCCACTGAGTGCCTCCCACTGCTGGCCACCCACCATCCTCCAAATTAGACTCACCCTCGGACAGCGAAGGAGAACATGCTCCGTTGACTTCTCCCCTAGCCTGTAGACTGGGCAAGAAGTTGGAATCTTCATACCTCTATCTCTGAGAAGTATCCGAATCAGGAGCTGATCCCAAGCATCCTTTAGAGGAAAGCCAAATTCTGAGATGGGTAGCAACTCACCAAATCCATGCTGCATCGATCCTCCTGTCTGACACAGGTTTGCTCATGTCGATAAGGTCCCTGGCCAGAGCCTTAGGATAGTAAGACCGCCCCACCCTCAAATCTTGGTTCTGATGGATAAGAATCGGGATGGCAAGAATCTTGTCAGCAAGCTGCCTACCAAATAGGCGAGTGACCTCCTGGGCCCTCCAACCCCTACCGTCAGCAGTGATCTAAGTCACAAACACATCAATGCTGACATAGGTTGGCCAACGAGAGAGGAACAAGCTGAAAATCCAAGTATCCTAGCTCATATCAACTGAAATTCCATCTCCAATTAACCACCTGATTTGGGCCACTACTTTAGAGACACGGCCACAGATCTCTCTCCAAATGAAAGAGCAGCTGCAAACAGTCAAAGCATGAGGTCTCTGACTCCAAGCTCCATAATAGGCCCTCATCACCATGCTCCACAAACAATTAGACTGGATGAGGAATCTAGCTGTATATCTGGCTATCATTGCCTCCCTCCTGACAAGCAAAGATTGGATCCCAAGGCCCCCTCACGCACGAACTGGCAAATCACCTCTCAAGAAAGCAAGTAAAGCCTACAACCCCCCTAATGAGTGCCCCATAGAAAGTTCCGAGACTGCTGCTCCAGATACTATTGGGTCATTCTGTTCTAACCACATTCCTATTCAGCATCTTGTTCCATCCAAAGTCCAATTGACACTTGCTCCAACTATAAACCATGTACACCACCTCATCATCCATTACAGCTTCTTCTTCCCATGAATGGCACATCACTTGACCCGAAAGGTGATGACCTAGAAAGTGGAAATAATTCAAAAGTGGCCATGATGCATTGGAGCTCATGTTTCTCTAGCCTACACGTAAGTCCAAATGCTAATGGTGTCCGCTTTTGAAGGCCTTGGTTGAGGTTTGCATGGTTTGGTGGCCTCTTGGCCCACGTAGTTGAACCTCCAAAGAAGAAGAAAAGATTTTGGAATGGGTGGGAGGATCCAAATTTGCCACCAAAACCTTTGATCCCTCCTTTGCAACTTGCAATTTATAGTGGAGGCTCCTTTTGAAACTACGTTGTAGCATACAAGAAGCCAATCAACCACTTGGGTCCCCAAGTTTGCATCTTATGATTATTGTCGAATCTAGGATGGCTCCTTCCACAGCCAAATTGGCGATTCTTATCGATTTATATGTTAGGTAGACACTTTTTGCATAATTATTTAGATTTCAACAAAGTTAACATACTCTGAAAAGTGAAGAATAGAAGGAAAAAAGAACGGTGATAGGCATCCACCAAAGCCTGATGGAGCCAACAATTATTAGTTTATTAGTCATAAAGTTTTCTCAAATATGTAGCCTGAACTGAAACTAGGCACTATCACAAGAGCACTGCAGTAATTTGCGCTGGAATCAGACTTGATGAGCTTGGTAATTGGTTTTGGTGAGAAGTTCCACAAGTTCTTTGCCCAATGCTAGCACAACGGGCAAGTTCATTTCTCTTAACAAACCCTGCCTGCTTTCCTTATGAATTGGAGAAGTAGGGATGATGGTTGTGCTGCAAGGAACATGCTCACATGCTGAGATTCACGCAATTAGGGTGGAAAGAGAACTCAGTTTTCTTCCTTTTTTTGTTTGTTTTTGAATTTTGAGTAGGGAAAAAGTTGTTAAGTGCAATCATAACCATCGAATAATTTGATTATCGAAGTCTGACCCACCAAATACAGTTGGATGCCATTGGTTTAACTACTAAATTTCTTGTTTGCAGGCTCAAGAAAAAGGGACAACTAACGGCATGAGAATGGAAGATGATGGTGGAGAGGTTGTGAAAAAAGAGATTGGAATAACAAGGGCACTAAACTCAGTGACTTGGCTGATGTTTTGGATTTCTATTGGTTGCAAGACTCAAGTCACATGAGGTGTAATAATGTTTTGTTTTGTTTTGTTTTGTTTTGTTTTTTTATTTATTTATTTTTTAATCTTAATACAACACATCTAACTAACATAACCTATAAACCTGACAAGCCAATGGAGCCCTAACATGTAAACCATAAATATCTTATCTCATGGAGGAGGAAGAATGGCACTAAAGGGTTGCAACCATATATGCAAGTGAGGTTAAGGAAGGACAGAAAAAAAAAAAAGGGAAGGAAATTTTACAGATAAATGTAACTTGTGGGTGAACAATTGTTAGTTTAATTTACATGAGAGTTAGAATTTAACATAAGAACAAGGAGGGATTGTTTCCCTTACTTCTTGTAGGAAGCAACATAACATTGATTTTTATGCCATCGACCGTGCATTGAGGTTATTCTGATGCCCAAAAAACTAATACATGAACACCATCCACCGAAAAATTATTTGCAAAAAACAATTATAATGATAAAAATTCGAAGATGAAAAATTTATCCATTCCATTATATCAATTTTTCAAGATGATGAAAATTAAATGACATTTTCTTTTGATCCATCAAAACTTCTTTCTTATTTTTCGGTGAACATCAAAACTTCTCATTCACAAGATCATTTCTCCCTTCATACCTCCAGCTATGAAGGACTAATTCCCATTAATATCCATCTACTTAGGCATCTAAACAGGCTGGCATTGTTAAGCAACAAAACATTGATAAGAAATCAATTTTAGATACGGAATTCTTGTTTCATAGCAATCAGAGCACCGAAAGTTAGGATAACCAAGGAATTGCTCTTCTAGATGCACAGGGAATGTAAGGATGCTGATGAGAACATGAACAAATTCCCTTTCACCAACTGTACCATTGCTATCATTTAGTGAATGGACCTATGCTTTGAAGCACGAGGACCTCATATGTAGCTTCTCAGAAAAGAGCTCTCTTTGGTGACAACTCTCGTGTGAAAAGGCTCAGAAAAAGAAGAAAGGTTATTGGAAAAGGACTGCCACTCTTGGAAGTTAACAGGTTCGATAAAGTATACTGGATGGATGGTGGTGCCAGTGGTCCATGGCCAACCCAGAATAATGTGATGGATACAAGGGAGATGAATACATCAGTTACTACTCCAATAAGATAAAGCTAGAATGCCTAAGAAATCATCAAATGGACATTGAGATTTGCTCGGTAGAATCATCCACATTCTCTTTCCCTTCTATCCATATGAACCAGCCGAATTACATAATTAATTCGAACATTGTGACTACCTCTAGCTCTAGAAGTAATATTTGATGCGATTATTAAAATCATACTAAGAAACAAAAGTAAAAAGAAAATGTAAAGATATGTGTGTGTTTCTGGTATGAAAGCTAGATGTTTGAATGATGCTGATTGATGTTGTGTGAACCAATTGATTGGGCCTATCCTAGCTGATGCTGACCCAGTTGGATCCATGTCGGCATGGTGTTGGTGTGCTCGGAATTGAGCTGATGATTAAATAATTTAAATGAAGCAATTCTTGAACGCCAATATTTGGAATCCAAGGGCATCTTAGATAAATTATATCTTGCAATGCACATACCAACACGATCATGCCAATCAAACCGTCTCATTCCTATGGTTCGATAATCGAAACAAACATATGATAAATGGAGCCTATAAGAATAAAATAATTTAATTTACATGGTGCAGGATATAATTTTTGGGCACCCTATCCACGTTAGATAAACTCCCGTGAGCATTATTAATATCATGCCTGACAAGAAAGGAATCTTCTTCTCTCTCAGGCTCTAATTGTTCTGAACGCATAATGCTAAGGCAAGGTTTTCGAAAGGATTTTGAAGCAATAAATATTGGTCGCCTGATCTATAAGTTTAATAAGGTCAGACTTTTGGACCCCAAACACACCCACATAGTTCTATGTTAATCTTTTCTTGATGGCATTTATAATGTTTGTTTTCAGATCATCACCATCAGATCAAAACTCGGTAGGTTTGGTTGTTGCAAAAGATCACGGGCTTCTAAGTAACAGAGAATATTTCATCTAGACACGTACGTCCACCAAACGGGGACCTCCTGTTGTTTAGGGTCCCCAAATTAAACCTGGTGTGGGCTAATCAATACGGGCATCTAAGAGTAGGTACCCGTATATTTATAATTAGTGATTACCAAGTAACTTTTATGGCAGTATAAAGACTTTTGAGACATGATCAACAGACCTTATTTTAGCCATGCCTCTCCACTCACAATAATAATCCACTGATTCAACATGTAAGGTTGCAAGCAAGCTGGGCTGAAATGGGTTGAGGATTTTTTTTTTTTTTTTTTTTGGTTAGGTTTTGCACGCAACATAAAACATATATAAATTATTTATTTAGATATGTCATGAGCATACTATATGAAAATAAAAATGTAGACATTATCAGCAATTCAATTTGTACAAAATTGTTCGACAATAATATATAATAAATTATTATCAACAACATGAAATTGATAACCGACTATACAATGGCCATTATTAGAAGCAAATTCATAAATTTAGTGCCTCTTCATCCATTTCACCGTTAATAGTTCTTTAAACACCGATCAAATAAGCTTTTAATGCCTAACTTGAATGAGCATGTGAAA
The DNA here is from genome assembly GCA_000441515.1 of Elaeis oleifera. Lineage (NCBI taxonomy): Eukaryota > Viridiplantae > Streptophyta > Magnoliopsida > Arecales > Arecaceae > Elaeis > Elaeis oleifera. The sequence goes on along the minus strand of KE504776.1, from coordinate 136,508 downwards.
GATGTGGTCTGTGTGGTTTCTTATGGCCCTCCCAAGGAGACAAACTGGTACAATCATTTAACGATCATTTGCTATCCAAGTTATAACAATCTCAAACTTCAGTTAGTCATGTTTCTAAACCTATGTCAAAGCATCATTGTAATAAAAATATCTTAAGCTAAAACAACAGCGCAAGATGAGAAATTATTAGGTGGACCAAATCCATTGCGGACCTAACATGGAATGAATTCTTTTCCGTCCTCCTCCTTATTTTTATGTGTAATTGTAACAAGCATGGAAATGATTTCATCGGAGGTCTATGATGGATTTGATCCGTCTAATAATTTCTTTTACAAAAAAGTATAATAAAAAAAATCATTCTTGGTTTGCATTCTCTTGATGCTTTTTTTTTATAAAAAAAAATTCTCTTTTTGCCTCATGTATTTTTGTGCATCCTATTCTCATCCAACCATCCAATATGACCATCAATATGTTTATTATTTTATACATCATTAATATTTATATAAATAAATAGAGTTATTTAAATGTATAATTTTCATAATGTTGTTATTTTGCTTTCCTTAGTACAATCCACAATATGTCACTATAGCAAATAACAAGAACTATTGTATTGAATGAGAAAATAATTTTAAGATTGTAACAGCTCTAATTATCAAGGGACAAGACCATTGTACAACATAATGTCATTGCTAGGTCCCGCCATTGTTAGATCCATGATTGCTATCCTGGTATGGACGATTTCTAATGTTATTTTAGAAATTTTCTAATTTTGACAAATGCAATCTTTGTTTATACACCATGTCAATGACTAGATTAAGATGGACACAAAGACCCAAACACAGGATCATATATCATTAAAAAGGCTTCCACCATCTTCCCCCTTCCAGTTGCAGCCCATCCAATCGGATGTTTATGATTTTGCCAATAGATTAATGAATATATATTTCTTTTATTATAAGTACATCTCCTTTGGCTAAAACAAAAAAAAGTTTAAGAGAGAGAACACAAAGACTAAATTAAAAATTAAAAAGAAACAAAACAACCTTTAATACAGTGCAAATTGTTGTTATTTAAACTGAAGAAGAGCCTCTTCTTCACTTTTTTTTTCTCATAGGCTCTTATAGAGCCTATAGAATCCATAGGCTGCCTTAAAACTCAAATTCATGAACATGCCCCTAACCTTATTACATCTGCATGAAAGCAATAATGAAACTTATAGATAAACAAAGCATCAATCTATCTTATAAATACTCTTTTTAATTTGATGATGAACAAGTTGCGTAATTTGATACTTTTTTGCCCATAGCATCATCAATACTTGATGGATTGATTCATACAAAATTCATTCATGTAACCGACTCACATGACATCTCAAAACCTGACATTTTCCAAGAGCCGATATCTTCACCCGATGTTCTTAATTATCACCCATCTTTTCCTCCACAAATTCAAAAATCTTATGGATTTGATTTTTTTTCGTTGTCGGATGACGCTATAACGTATAATTACAAGAATCAGGAATGGAAATATCGAAGTTTACTTTCTCACGCTCGCTTCACCCCGAATTAGCCACTTGTCGAGCGTCGCCGTCTTTTACAAACCGACGCCGTTACGCACCGTTCCACCATTTCCCTTCATCGACATCATTTGACGTCTAGTTAACGGCGCCGTTGACTCCGCCTTTTCGCTCACGTTAGAGAGAGGAGTATATCAGAGAGGGAGCTCCACACCATTTCTCCCGAGAGAGAGAGAGAGAGAGAGAGAGAGAGCGCTCGAACCTTTTCAAACACTAATTTCTGCAGAATTTCTTCTCGGCATCCGTAATTCTCCTCCAGGACTCGGTGTCTTTCTCCTGGTAGATCTCCCTGTGCGCCGCGATCTATTGCTGGCTTCGCATCGGGTGGATTCGAGTGGAAAATCATATTGTGTACCTCCAGAATCCCTAATTCCTGGGTTTCCTTTTTGAATTGGAGCTCAAGGTCCTCCGATCGGTGGGAGCGCCGGAGAAAGGTTCGATTTTGAAGTGGCTGGTCGGGTTCTGACGGGAAATGGGCTATCCGGCGGTCCCGGAGTCTTGTACCGGAACAGCAGATCCCTAGGTATTTTTCTGTTCTCTTCGTGCCTTCATCTTGTCATGTCATGGGTCGTTCATGAAAAAAAAGGTCGTTCCTTTGATTGTGTATGGTAGTATTTATTATGAAATGCGTCATTTTGGAAGAGTTGTGGCTTTCAGCGTTCTATTTTTGCGTTCTATTAATGCATGGATCCAAATCCCAGATCTCTGCACTTTTCTTACTCTTCTTATTCTAGAAAAGACCATTTTTGTTTGCTTAAAGCTTGGAATTCTGAAAGTCGCCAGTAATTAAACTGTTTTTTGAGCTTTATAGATGTAAAATTTGTTCTAATTATCACTGTTTCTTTTTCATTAGGTTATTCAGATGATTCAGTTTGGGTTGCGGCTTCTCATTTCTTAGTGGCAGAGTCCCCATAAGCTAACTAGAGTTACCATTTCATATCTTAGACTGAAAGCTCGCGTCTTTTTATTACTGGGCGTATGATTCAGGAACTCCAAGGCTTAAAACTGGTCTTTTTAAGTTCAAACTTTCATAACTACAAGAAAAGACATACTTGTTACTTCTTTACAGCTAATTAGAGAAGAGAAACTTTCAGTGTCTGGGAAAATGCAGAACAAACTAGAATCCATGCTGACCCATCTCTTGACCAAGATCAGTTTGACCACATACCAGACTCCCTGGTCCTCCTCATCCTCAACAAGATTGCTGATGTCCGGTCCCTTGGCCGCTGCTTTGCGGTGTCGAAGCGATTCAATTTCCTGGTTCCTCTGGTTCATGATGTCTATGTTAAGATCGACCGTGTCGTCACGGTTGATGGTGATTCTGATGATGCCTTAAACCCATCTTCGCTGAAACCTCGAAACCTTTTCTCTCACTTTCTAAAGCTCATGATGTTCACCATTCTCAAACCCTTCCACCACCTTCACAACACCAATGGTGGGAACAAACCCCTCTTCCCTCAGCTCTCTCATCACTCGCCCGCACAAGTCTTGAAGAATTTCACCCACATCCGTAACCTCAGGATTGAACTCCCTGCTGGAGATGTCGGAACAGAAGAAGGGTTCTTTGAGGTGGAGGGCAGAGTTTGGGAGTACCCTCCAGAATTGCATGATTTTGGGAGGTACCCGGGTGGACCGAAAGCCCGCTTCTGCTGAGCAGGAAACAGCATTGGAAGATAATGGCAGCATACCCGAATCTTTCTACACAAATGGAGGGCTGAAACTTCGTGTGGTCTGGACAATCAGTTCCTTGATCGCTGCTTCAACAAGACATTATCTCCTGCGGCCAATTATCAAAGACCACCCGACACTGAAGAGCTTGGTCTTGACTGATGCTGATGGACAGGGGACATTGAGTATGGGGGTAGAGCAGCTGAAGGAGTTCAGAGAGAAGCCACTGGCAGCCTCAGCATCTTCGAATAGGACACAGGTCCCGGCATCCAACATGAAGTTGAGATATGCTCCATACTTGGAGCTTCCCAGTGGAATGGGATTGCAAGGAGCCACGTTGGTTACAATCAAGCCCACTTCCGAGGGAAGCTGTGGTAGCAACAGCTTTAGGAAGGAACTGATGCCTTCAGTTGTGGAGCATTTGACGGGCCATTCAAGGCTGCTGCGAAGGCATTGATGAAGCGTCGGACTTACCTTTGGAAATGAATGGTTTCTAGATTAGTGGATTTGCTTTCTTTTGCTGCTTACCATGGTTCAATTTTTCTGCTTTCCCGGAACTGAGAGGGCTTTTACTTTCTATTAAAGGTGAAAGCTTCCATCTCTGCTTGGTTGATTGTAGTAGCTATCTGTTGTTTGTGTTCATTTCTTCTTGTATCTGTACAGGAATATCAGCTGGTTATATTTATGTCATGATTTATGAATGTAGTTTTATATCTGTAATTTCCTGTTCCTTTGTATGAGCAATGTTGTTGGCTTCGCTCTGTCAACTTCTGCTATTTGTTAGGTTTGATTTTGGCTTCTCGCAGTTTGTTCACTACTTCATTCTTAACTGATTAGTTTTCATTTCCTGCTTTCCCTTGTGGAAGTAGAAATATCTGAGGGAACACATCACCATGATGGGGCAGCTACATGGTAGTGAAGCATTGACAACAGGTTTATCTAGATACACATTATTGGTTATGTCCAAGTTAGTGTCATGATATGCACAGTCAAATTCTTGTCCCACTGGACATGCAGAAAACTGTGGCTGCAGTTTTACACGGCTCTATTTGTCTTCAAGAAAGATGTGTCTGGTGGTCCAAGATGCTCAATTTTCTATTGATGACTTGTGTCAATAGGTGAAGCTTTTTGTTTTAGTCTTCACTCCTCAGGAAAGATGTCTGGAAGCTGATGTTCAGTTTTATCTCAATGACTTGTCATAAGGTTAATGTTTTACCTGTCACACTCTGGACAGTATGTTTATTTAGGATGGTATGGTAACATTAAGAAATTATGGGAGAGCTGGATGGCTATGGAGCTGACTAGAAGATTTCCAAAGGTTCTGTGAAGTACAATAAGATTTGTTGAACATTCGAAGTGTTATATAGGGTATCCTCAAAGATTCCTGGATGATACAAAATCCAATAATTCTTTCTGTGTAGCCATTATATTGTATGGTCTCTACAACATCTTTAAGCCACCAGTGCAGGTTCAGAAACCCCCCAGTTATAAGCAGGTTTCTTCAAGTTGGAGTTGCAGTGTCTGATTTGAATATAGTGGAGATGATTTTCATCACAAAGAACTTTTTGACTAGGTATTTTAACAATCATTGTTGTCTCTTAAGTTGGAATAATGGCATGGAGATTTGGTGGATGGTGGGACAAAATATAGTCTGAATTCTTCTGATGTCTCCCATACTTTTTGTTCTTCAGATGCAAGGATTTGTAAATAAAGAACTACAATACTAGATGGTGAGACAGGACTTAGGCAAAACAGAGTTCCATAAGCTGCTGATCCCTACTCATCTTCAAAGAAGCTTTATCCCCAAATAATCAAGTTGCATGCATGAGCCGCTGCCACACTTCCAGGAGTCTATATCCTAAAAGAATAATGTGCATATGTGGTCTAATTAAGCTGCAGAGGGATCTTGACCCCTAAGAATTATGTGCCACCGTGGTGTCTGGTTCGATGTTAATGACTCCTACTCCTTGGTGAGTGATCTAAGACCCTGGGGGAAACTATTTTAGGATTTGGTGACACATTTTGAAAAGTTCCAAATTTGAAAAGCACGCTTGCAGTAAAAATCTCTAGTGGAGCAGAGAATATTCTTGGGGTCCATTTGTTTTGAATGTGAAATTATTGGATGATCTGACAGTTCATGAGAATCATTTATCTGAGAAAAATGATTATCAAAAAAATAATTTTATTATATTTGATTGATAGAAAATTACTTCAAAAAAATGATACTGAACAAAATTACTACGCTTGATTCGATGTAATCCTATATAAGAATATGACAAATTTACAAATATATCTTTCAATATAAATATTTTTTAATATTAAATAGTATTACCATCTCCAATTAATTTTATATAATGACTATAATCACATAATCTTTTGTATAATGTCATTTCTATCTTAATTTTTTATAATATTTTTATTAAATGAATTCAGAAAGATATTAGAACAAATTCAATGATTATATATGCAATTTTATTCGGGATATTTTTTTTAAGTATAGATTAGCATCACTCAAAAATTTACCAAACACCAACTTTTCATGATATTTATTTTACCTTCTCTATTCAGAAAATAAATATGGATCCATCAATTTTTTTTATCATCTCTCTCTTCTATTTTTTATATAAAATATTTATTATTTTCTATTCCAAACTACCCCCAAGCAAAAGGTCTCTTGGTGTATAATATATTTCTCATACATTAGTGGAAAAGAGTGAAAAAATTTTTGCATACACACGTATGAGAATGATAACTACATCATTGACCATTAGGTGAAAAGATGCAGGCACATTCCAAACTACTCAGGGTAGGTTAGGTTGGTTATACTAGCAGGAGGTTCCCTAACAAGAACTTAGGAAGAAATGGTGTGAATTGTGCTAAACTTGACGATAGATGCAAAGCGAATGATGGTTCGTTACATAAAACAAGGCATTACCATTGATGAGTTGCACCCACCAAAAGATATTCTTGACGCAATCGACAACGACCATATCTTTGCACTAATCAACATAAAACGATGTCGAAAGTAAAATAAAATTTTGATAGTCACACCGCCAACCACATATTATAAACATGATTAGGTCATGACACTGACCTGATCAAATGGGCAATTCTTTGTATTGTTAGCTCCTAGCTGGCATGACCACTGCTTCCCGATCAGCTAATGAAACCCTGATTTCAGATGGAGCCTTCTCAACTCCTAAATCTTCACCCATGGACAATCCTTTAGACCAAGGACTACTCAAGGGCGTAGACCCATAAATGAGCTACACGTCATTAATGATTGGAAGGTTCTTGCTTTGATGTTGATGAGCTGGAGACTGCCATCTCTAATATTATTTTCTGAGAACAATACAGTTCTAAGGTGTTCATTGGTTAGGGATCAATTAAAGAGCTGTACGAGATTATATACCTTGGACGGCTCTTATCTGTGGACTGGACCCTGGAGGTATACAATACTAATTCCTGTCTCCTTCCGTTACCGTTGTTGCTGCAGCTTGTAGGCTGTTGCCCCTTAAATATTTTTGGTATATAATAAATGGTCTCCACCTGTTACACTAACTATAAAGCTACTACTTTGGTGAGTGGTTGCCAGTTAATAACTAGGGATAAGAATCAAATTAGAGTATCATACAGTGTTTCTCTTTTTAATCATTTGATAACTCCATGCTAACTAAAAGGAGCACATTGCTCCACATCTCATCCTCTTATGTAGCATGCTTGCTCAAGAACTTTCTTCCTCGCCAGGTGTTGAGCTGTCGAGGTATTACTAGGATATCATAGGAAGCCGGCCCCGGGTCCAACCTATGTTGGTAACCCAGCTAAGTTGTGTCCTGCCCTCCCCAGCCAGGTTCTGAACTCGCCTCCCCTGCATGCAAACATCATGAACAAGTCCTGGTGCCTGCAATTTGAAATTAAGTTAATGCATTGATGTCATGCTAACATAATCCACCGCAGTTTCCCTTGCCAGCATGGCAGGAAGGGATTAGCGCAATCCAAGAAGATAAGCGTCATTGATGAGAAAAATTGGCAGGGATAAGTTAAATGTGGATAAAATTCATTGAAGGTTGAAAAAGATACCCAATTGCGAGAAGATTCGCAGATCAGAAAGTCCTAAAACTAATAAAATCTAAAGTAGATGAAGCTTACTCACCTATTAGCTCACCCGATTTCTCCGTATATGCAGTGATTGCCACCTCCAGGGCATACATGATATTCCTAACCAGAGCTTGTTCTGGATTGTTCTTGATTTCTCCGTATATTCAATTCTAGAACACCCATTTCAAGGAAATCAGTAGTTGAGCATTGGAGTAAGGCTGGAAGAGAGACTCCAAGTCACTGGACCATTAGCCAAAGAGTTCCTTCACTGCCCAATCAGCAGGCACAATACGAAGCCTGCCTTCCGCAATGTTGAATAGCTTATTTTAGCGAGCAGGCCTTTTACACAAGGCAGATCTATTCAGCACATAATCTTTTATATATGTAGCAAAGGAACACATAAATGAAGTAAATGATACACGATCATCATTCGTGAAAGTCTATTTATGAAGGCACACAAACACACTCCAGTGAAATGCATGCATCATTCGGTCATTACCATGCATCTCGATGCCTTTTTTCTATTATAAAGAATGAAATAAATGATACCTGGGATTGATTCGAACTGTAAAAGCTCTAGAACAAATCAACTAGATTCAAAACCAAGAACTCCAAATGAGAAGTCCCAGCCTCAGTTAATCTACATGAGAGTTAACCTGTAAGAGAATATATCTAAGGCCCTTATGCTGTCTAACATCCATTCCTCTCACAAAATCTTCACATAGTTCTCTTTATGTTAAGTTAGTTCTAGCTGCCAGCAACATCAGGTTTCCATTTTCTGAATGACCAGGGGAAGCTCAGACTGCATAAGTGCAGCTTTAAAGCCTTAGTTGCAACAAATGGATGTACCGTGATTAACAATAAGGATTTCAGCAATGACCAAAAGCAAAAACACTCTAAATATATGGACCACTTTTGAGATTTTACAATATATCATAAGCTCGCTCAATAAACAAACAATGATAGAATGGCATCAATAAGAAAAGAATAGAAAACATGGACGTTCCACATCACAAGTAATTTTTGGCCAAGTGCTCCATCTAAATCGTCATGACTACAGCAGCAGCATGACACTGTAGGCTAGGGAGCTACTTTGAATAGGCCCCAAAAGTGGAAAATCTTGGGAACCACTCCCTCAAAGTTAAAAGAAAATAAGGGGCAAACAAAAAAGGAAAGAAAACATGTTCTTCCTAGCTCCGTCTTCTTAATCGCCTGATGCCCATGACAAGCAAAAGCATCAATGGTTCCAGATATCAGGAAGACATACACCTAAGCATTATCCAGAAGTTATAAAATCAGGCCTAACTAGTATCATTTAGATTATACTTGATTTTGTGAACAAAGAATCACATTTAACCATATGTAAATTCCTCAGCTCATCAGCAATTTGGATGGTGCAAACAATTAAGCAAACTCTACAGCCACTGGTTAGGTCTAACATTAAAGCATGACGTATGATGGTTTGTCATTCTTTCGGTGGCGCCTCATACTTCTTTGAAGTCACTGAGTTGTCCTTGAGACTTTGACAGGCTTAAATTATAAACAATTACTTCCTTTTGAGGATGATTATTAAAAAGAAAAAAAAGATTTACAGAATAAGTTGCACTTGAACCCCAATTTCATTCAAGGATAGTTTAGAGAGTGATCTCTTTTTTTCTTGATGAGATACAGAGTGGTCTGTAACAAGCTAAATGTTGAAGCTAATTATTCAAAGTTCATGTTGTGTTGACATAGCAAAAATTGCCAAAATTTATGATCATCCGCACAAAGCAGATAAACAAATGGCTAGTAGAAAAAAAATCAGTTTGGAAGAAAGGAATAAACGTAGGAACCACTTCATCTGTTACGAATTTAAAGCTTTTATTGGGGAAATAAAATGGGGCTCAAGATTGTTTACATAAAATTTGAGTAAATTACAACACTATGTACCATATTAAAAGTTCAACTGACAGTCCTTTTAGAAGAACAGTACTATAATTTAGATAAAGCAAATTAAAGTCATGGTAGCCAGGACTAGTTGGTCAAAGAATAGAAATCTCATCAATTATCAAAGAGGTGTCAGGTCAGTACACAATATAAGGCTCCTACAATTAAAGCTTATGACACAAAATTTAGATGGCATAACACCTTTGATATACCAACACACTCAAAAATTGCAATTTAATTATTCATGCAGAATGAAACCATTCTCCAAAATAGCAGGCTTAAAGGTCGCTATAATTACATTTATGAAATCTAGACCATCTTCAATGGCATCCAATGCTGCTAAAAACCTCCCTTTATTAAACCACCATTGGCATATTCTAGGAGAAAAGCTTAAAGGTTCACTACATCCAGAGTCTTAAAATACAAATAGGCAAATAATTGTGACATACCTATGAAGACAGCAAGCAACTAGAAGCTCAGAGTACGCTGCAATATTCACAACCTTTGCCTTTATCTTTGAACATATTCTACACCATTTTACTTGCTGATGTCAATGAGTATCAATTAAAGTTTCAGCTACCAAAGATGCTACATGTCACAGCTAATATTGGTCAAGAACCAATTTGTCAGACAAGTGGTCAGTTAAGTCAGTTTCAGATGATTTATTGTTTAGAATCAACTTTGGTCACTTTGGAAACACCTTTAATAATTTTACTTTTGAACAAAACTTGAAAGTTACTTTTGAACAAACCTTGACTAAATGCATGTAAAATCAAATGGTTTAAATTTAGGGGAAATAAGTCTTGCAATGGTGCATAGAGAAAATCCTATTTCTACATTCTGTTTCAAATTAGTTGATTTAAAATATGACGTTTCATTAATAACATTCTTTTCCATAAGAATACATATGTAATATTTCCAATGGAATCATCAAGTTTCAAAGCCTTAGATGCTTCTTTGAAAATATTTAATCCCTTTCAAGCATGTAGCACGTCCACTCATGTCAAAGTTGATAACAGTGAATGTCCAACATCTCATCTCAATATGGATGAACATCAAAAACACATTTATAAACTACTTTGAGTCTAAAGCTTCAACTTAACTATTTACTCGCATAGTATAAACAAATATCTCAATATGGATGAACATCAAAAACACATTTATGAACTACTTTGAGTCTAAAGCTTCAACTTAACTATTTATTCCTACGACGTAAACAAATATCTGAAATGAGAGACAAATAAAAGGTTTTCTAGAATTAATAATGATAGTCACCTAATTTCCCAAGTACAGGTACAACTGAAAAACTTCTAAATGAAAAATTATAGAATGACAAAAGGCTGGAGGTAACCGTTTGATTTAAGTATTATGTGCAAGCAGAAACTGTATCAAATTGTACAAGTACTAAGTTACCAACCTTGAGTGCACTAATGCCATCCTGTCTCAACTCCATAACATTTAACCAAATGATCTTATATCTAAGAAAATGCATCATGCATTATCAAGCAGACATTATATTCATTAAAACGTGAACATAACTTCCTTAAAGATTATAATACATTACATAGCTTCAATTACTAGTTTGTTTAAATATCGCCCAAGACAACCATGAGGTGTTCCACTTGATATCTCTCGTCATCATTGTCTAAGAACAAGGCATTCTTCAACCCACCTACATATAAAATGAAG
>KE504776.1:110673-125329 GCA_000441515.1 Elaeis oleifera | reverse complement strand
AGATTTCTTGCCCCCCTTGGCTACAGCAGATAGTCTCATCCATCCTTCACTACCATGAGATAAGCACTCCCTCAATTTTTACATCCTCAACAAACCATCCTTGCAAAGCAATAAAATGCTAGCTAATGCCTGAAATAATAGAAACCTATGACCTTCATTTGCTCAATGCTTTCTAACAGCAATTAGGCATGGCTGTTAAACAATCAGTATCATGTTAATCCTCAACTCATTTATATGGAATAACTGTATCGAAATATCATTGATCAATATCAAGACTCAGTGAAAAACAAGATAAAAAGTCTTTACGAAGATAGAAGAAGATAGGAGAAGATAGAATGACTTTCTCTGAATATATTCCTATCAGTTCCACCCAGAAATGAAGCAAAATACACAGTTTTCATGTAAAGCATTAGAGAAACACACAAATCATACATCAACATATCACTAAATTTGTCACTAGTCCGGATAAGAAATTAATTTCCACTACAAAGTGCTCAAAAGTGCCTCATAAATAGCAATTCAAACACAATAACTATGAAGAATATTAGGATTCCAACATTAGAGACCCTGGAAATGAAAGGAAAGCTGACTGATCACTCCATCTTTTGAGGAAAAGAGTACAGGATTTGCCTACCTAAAAATCAATAACAAAAGAAGACAAAATTTTATAAATGAACTACCTTTTATATACCCATGCAACTTTCTCCAAAAAATTTAGAGCTTCTTCTGAGGTTTCAAGGGGATCTTTCCATAAGCCATGAGCCTCGACCGGGACAGTTTCAATTCAGCCTGCCGGTGCCTTCTTCTACTGCACCTAGACAATTGATTAGGTTCACCATTTGCTTCCTCTGATTCTGTTTTCTATTTTCCTTATCTGGCTCTGTAGATCTTGGGCCTCCTTTTGTCCTCTGCTTCTTACCAGTCTTCAGGGCATCTGTTTTTCCCCATGAAGGATCAAATCCTTCTTCAACTTCTGGTGATATGTCAGCTTCCACTCCTTCTCCCTATATGGTGCTAACCTCTTCAGGGAAACATATTGGTTCAAATCCTTGTCATTAGCCACTAAAAGCTCTTCAGGGGCAAGCCATATCTATTAGCTGAAGCAGACTTGTACTTGAACCGAGTCTTCAGGTCTCCAATTGTATCTTCATAATCCAACTTATGATACTCCTCCAACTCTTTATCAAGCTCAACTTTCTCCTTAAGAGAGATTTTACGCTTCCTCTTCCTCTTACCCTCCTCCTTTTGTGGCTCTTCTTCCACATTCTCTCTCACTACCTTGATCCCCTCATTAGATCCATCAACACCCAACCTTTCGGAAGCCCAAGCAATTCATCTTCCTTAACAAATCTGGCCTCTCCAAATCACCCTCGTCATTGCTTCCAAACCCTGGATCAGCATCCTCGGCATCATAATAATCTACATCAAACATTTCTTTCATCTTCTTATCATACTCCTCTGGGTCGAAATCTTCCTCTAGATCCTCTTCATCCAGCTTGCAGAACCCATCATCTCCAATCCCTGCAATCATCCGAATCTTCTCGAGCTTCTCCTGGATCTCCTTCTTCTTCAGATTCTTCAAGTGCTTCAGCTCCTCCTTCCTCTCAAACTCAGCCTGCGCCATCCTCTCCTCCTTGCTCTTCCTCTCCAGCTTCCTGCTCCTCGTCTTTTTCCTCACCGACCCTTCAATAAACCTCGAGTGACCCAGAACTCGGTTTGCCTCCCCTTCCTCGTGTCGGAAATTGTATTCCGCCTCATATCTATCCTGCTTGTCCAGCTCATCCTCGTCCTCTGAAACATCAATGTCATAAAAGGACGGCTTTTCGTCCTTATCCTTCGTCGCCCACGACCTCTGGAGAAAATAGTTCTTCAGAACAAATCATCGTCGTTCAATCCATCATCTTTCCCAAAGTAATCATCCAATTTCTTGCTACGCTCATCGGCATCCTCATCAACCTCCTTCCAACAGCCTCCTTCTCTTTAATGACATCGCCATCATCCTCAGACACGGCTTCTGCTTCCTCTTTCTCCGCTGCCTCCAGGAATGCCTTGAGACCCTCCTCCTGCTCCTTGTTATAGACCTTGCGGTTATCTTTTAGCGGCTTCTCACTGAATTTCGATCCTTCTTCGATCAAATGCTGGGCCATGACGTCCTCCACGTACAAAGTGTTGGGATAGATCCCACCACTTAGCCGACTATCCTACTTCTCATCTCCGAATCGGCTAAAATATTATACCGACTAATCGTCAATCAATACGATTCGAATATACAAAACTCCCTTCCAACGGCACTCATAGCTTGTAACCGACTTAATAGCCGATTATCAGATGGACATAAAGCATCTCAATAATCTCATCGATTTCAACAATATGATTCTCTATCGACTAATTGAGCATCGAATATGACCATCATACAATTCTGACAAATCATATCAAAATCATATCACTCACACACTATACTCTGATCAGCTAGCTATGCGCTGTGATGGAATACTACGATCTCATTAAATATGCCTGCAGGATCATTTATTATGCTCCACACCCGATAGCATCCGCCGACACGAGCGCATCGAATAGAAGGCATGCTCGCCGTCGGTATTTAAAGACGCCCACATGGTACCGAGTGACACCGTATGATAGGACATGATCGATATGATCGCCTATCCTCTCATCATTCATTTTTGTTCCCTCTATAAATGGAGGTAAACAAGGACTCCTCTAGGTATGATAGACACACTATCTCAAAAATCTAAAGACTCTGTCACTCTTTCCTCTTGAGCTATTTTGCTGACTTGAGTGTCGGAGGATCTTTCGCCGGAGCCATCTCACTCTAAACTCTATCATCGCCCTTCGTCTTGACCTTGACTGTGCGCACCTTCTCTGGTGTTGACATGTCATTCTTCGACAATCCCGCCACCAACTAACAGGCCCAACTCCTAGTCAGTTTCAAACCAACTACCGACTATCCATCGGGCAAGGCCGCAACATTTGGTGCGTGAGGAAGAGGGAAGGGGGGGCTCTCTCAAGGACCTCCATGGTCAAGACAAGGGCGTAGAATGTCTCTGCTGATTTAGTTCGACACTCATCGCGGCGTGACACACCTCCGGCAATCCATAAAGAGCCGAGTGCTTTACGACCGTCGGTGACAGTAGATCCTGGATTTGCAGTAGGTGAAAAGTCTGACGAAGGCTGTTCAAGATCTCCAACAACAACAATAACAGCTGGGAGAGGTCGCAGCGTGTGATGCACCTTCCAGACGTAGACACCGACCATGATCTCTAACCCGCCACTCTATGTAGCATTTCCATTGAGCGAGTTCTCCACTTGCTTGAGGGTCACCATGTGCGGAGTCTCGCCACGCTTCATGTGCCAATTTCGGTGATCGTTGGTCCCCACATTCTCCTCGACGAACTCAGTACAAGGGGAAGAGGCCACAGTCCTTATCGAGATCTTCTTCTTCTGGGGAAGGCTCTACTCCAAACTACTCGTGGCATCCTGATGTGTCGCAACAACAGCTGGACGAGTACGATCGAAAATTGAAGGAGATAGATCGCCGTCTGGAACGGCTCCAAACCAACCATCGTGACCCGATCAATGAATTCAGCATCAGTACAAATCTATCTTTCTCAAGATGGATCCTCGACGAGCTAGTTCCTAGTTGGTTCAAATTGCCATAAATCGAGCCATACAACGGCTCCACATACCCACTCGATCATCTTGAGAGCTATAAAGCCCTCATGCTTCTACAAGAGGCATCTGACGCCCTCCTCTGCATTGCTTTTCTGGTTACGTTCCGAAAAATCGTGCGGGCGTAGTACTCAGGGCTACTATCGGGAAGCATCAATTCTTTTGAACAGTTTGAGCAGCTGTTCGTGGCATACTTTGGCACAAATCGAAGAGTATCTAAAACTACTGATAGTCTTTTCTCTGTCCACCAGCAGGATGAAAAATCTTTGCGAGAGTTTGTGATGCATTTCAACACTACCACCCTGGAGGTCAAGGACCTCGAAGAGGTGACAGTCATTGTGGCGATGAAGCGGGGACTCCGAAACTCTAAGTTCACCTACTCCTAGACAAGATGCTTCCTCGATCCTACGTCGAACTCCTCGAGCGTACACAGAAGTACATCCGCACCGAAAAAGCCGCGACTAATCGATGCCAGTTTGAGAAAAGAGCCAAAAGAAGAAGGCAAGGAAGGGAGGAGGCTCCAGGGAGCTCAGTCAGATCTGTGCTGAGAATGAGGCTCTACCTCCCTAGCTAAGTCGGAAGCCCAAAAACTTTGTGGGTATGTATGACCCCTACACTCCTCTGACTGCTTTTCGATCGCAGATTCTGATGAAAATAGAAGGAGAAAGCTTCCTTCATCGACCTCCGCCAATGAGGATGAAATCTCATGATCGGAAGCACTACTGCTGCTTCCATCGCAACCATGGACACGACACAGAGGAGTGCCACCAGCTGAAGAACGAAATTGAGAATCTGATAAGGTAAGGATATCTTGAGAAGTACGTATAGGAGCACTCTACACAACTACCTTTCGATCTACCTCATCTGGAATCCGAAGAACAGGCTCACATCACACCAACGACAGACGTGATCAACATGATCTCGGTGGGACCATGACTCCGAAGGACATATGACCGCAGAAGCAGTTCCAAGCACCAGTGCGCCGACAACGACATCATTTTTACTAAAGTAAATCTGCGAGGAGTCCAAACTCCTCACAATGATGCTATAGTCGTATCAATGATAATTGTCGAATATGATGTAAAAAGATGTCTTGTCAATAATGAAAGTTCCACTGAGATGATTTTTTATGATTATTTTTTTCGAATGCGACGCGACGGCTTTCTGTTAAACTTCTTAAATCTGTTAATATTTCTCTAATCGGATTTACAGGTGACTCGATCAAAGTGGAGGGCGAGATCGAACTCTCCATCATGTTCGGGCAACCACCTTAGCAATCGACCGTTCACCCCAATTTTTTCATAGTCCGGGTCCCATCCGCTTACAACATCATCCTGGGGTGGTCCGAATTGAATGCGTTCCGATCGATCGTCTCAGCTTATCATCTGCTCGTATACTTTTCGATAAAGAATGGACTTGATGAGTTGCGAGGAGACCAACAGTTAGTCCGACAATGCTACTTAACCACTATCAACGAAAGAAACCACCTGAAATTCTTCTCATCGACGACGGACTGGATCAGAGAGAAATTGAAAGTCAAGGAGAACCTGCAGAACAGCTTATCTCAGTTCTCCTATATGGTGGAGATCTGACTAAAACCATTCAAATCAGATCCTCACTGAGCAAATTATTGCAAGAGGAGCTGATCAATTTTTAAGAAGAAATATCGATGTCTTCACCTGGTCTGCCTCAGATATGCTAGACATTCCTCTAGAAGTTATTGTCCACCGACTAAACGTTGATCCCAACCACAAGCCGATGAGATAAAAGAAGAGAAGCTTTGCTCCAGAGTGACAGAAGACCATTAATGAAGAAGTTGACAAGCTATTGATAGCCGGCTTCATCCATAAGGCCAACCTATCCGGATTGGCTCGTGAATATGGTTATGCTCAAGAAAGCAAATGATAAATAACGGATCTGCATCGACTACACCGACTTAAACAAAGCCTGTCTCAAGGACAGCTTTTCTCTCTTCCGAATAGATCAGCTAGTTGACACGATATCCAGACATCAGCTACTCAGCTTTATGGATGCCATCTCTGACTTCAATCAGATCCAGATGGCATCTGAGGATGAGGAGAAGACGATATTTATCATCAAGAAGATTTGTACTGCTACAAAGTCATACCCTTTGACCTCAAGAACGTCAGAGCAACATATCAGAGACTAGTCAATAAAGTCTTTAAAGGCCAAATCGGGTGCAATATGGAGGTTCACATCGACGACATGCTCGTAAAAAATACTGAAGCTACCCTCCACATCAGTGACTTGGTCGAAGCTTTCGATGCCCTGAGAAAGTACCGAATGAAGCTAAACCCGACTAAGTGCACCTTTGACATCACGTCGGAAAAGTTTCTCTATTTTATGGTGACAAAGAGAGGTATCGAGGTCAATCCTGAAAAGATCAAGACGGTTCTCGACATGAAACCTTCTAATTCTCGAAAGTACATTCGGAGATTGGCGAGATGAATTACGTTCTTAAGTTGATTTATCTTTAAGTCTGTGGAATAGTGTCTCTCTTCTTTAAGACCCTCAGACAAATGAAAGACTTTACCTGGATGGAAGAGTGTCAAAAATTCTTCCATGAGTTGAAGCAATACCTCAGTTCTCCTCCACTTTTGACGAGTGATGAATTACTAATGTATGTGGCAACAACTTCTGAAGCCATCACCTCAATACTGGTCTGAGAAGAAGATAAAGTGCAAAGGTCTATCTACTATATAAGTCAGGTATTGCACGACGTCGAAATAAGATATTCTAGAATTGAGAAGATCGTCTTTGCAATCGTGACTACTCTTCGACAGTTACGATCCTACTTTCAGACCTATTCAATAAAAGTTCTCACCGATCTCTCCCTAAGGTCTATACTTCACAAATCGGACACCTCGGAGAGAATGGCAAAGTGGATGGTCGAGCTTACTGAGTTTGATCTTTCTTTTATCTCAAAAACATCAATAAAATCTCAGATTCTTACCGACTTCATCGTCGAGTGTACCTCGACAGACAATGATCAAGTCAAAGGCAACTCCTTAGAGAACATTCAAGAGTCTGGCTAGATTTTGCACATTAATGGAGCTTCAAATGCTCAAGGATGCGGCGTGGGCCTGATCTTGACCAATATTGACGGGATGGTGACCGAATATGCTCTTCGATTTGATTTGAAGATTTCAAACAACCAAGCAGAGTATAAGGCCCTAATAGTCAGACTCAAGATTGCTAAGGATCTCGATGTTAAGCACCTACGGATATTCATCGATTCGCAACTTGTCGTCTGATAGTCTCGAGGAGAATATACGGCCCGAGATCCTGTTCTCTCCAGATATCTATAAAGGCTTAAGTCTCTACAATCATATTTTGATTACTTCAAAATTTCTCACATCTCTCGCTTTGAGAATACTCGAGCTAACTCTCTATCCCGTCTCGCCACCTCTGGTTGCAGAGACCTTGGAAAAATCCTCATCGAGCATCTCGAGAGCCCGAGCATTGACTCAAAGAAAAAATCTGTCAGATTGAAGTCAGACAAGAGCCGAGTTGGATTGATCCATTCATCGATTTCTTGACGGAAGGAGCCTTGCCGATTAATCCTATCGAGGCATGCCGAGTAAAAAGGTTGGCAATTCGGTACGTAATCATTAATAATCAACTTTACAGAAGGTCAGCATCTTTATCCCTGCTCAAGTATCTCCGATCTTTCGAGACTGACTACACCCTCTGGGATGTAAACGAAGATATTTATGGCAACCACTTGAGGGGCAAGTCATTGTCCTCAAAATCCTCCAGCAAGGATATTACTGGCCAACTATACAGAAATATGCATATGATTTGATGCAGAAGTGAGATCAATGTCAAAGGTTCGCCAATATCCAGAGGCTCCCATCCATCCATCTTACGGTCATCTCGGTTCCCTGGCCATTCGACCAATGGGGTGTGGACCTACTCGGTCCATTTCCACCTGCCAGTGGACAAAAAAATTCTTATAATAGCCATCAACTACTTTACTAAGTGGATCAAAGCCCAACTATTAGCGTAGATAATGGAATAGAAGACTACCAACTTGCTATGGAAATCCATCATCTACCGATTCGATCTACCCCGAGTAATCATCATCGACAATGATTGACAATTCAACAATGCCAGATTCAAAGAGTTCTATGCGAAGTATCATATTATCTACAAGCTCACTTCGATCGGGCATCCTCAATCCAATGGAGAAGCTAAGGTGACCAACAGGATGATTCTTCAAAGCATAAAGACCAGAATCGGTCAAGCTAAATGAAGCTAGGCCGATGAGCTTCACAGTGTCCTATGATCTTACTGAACAACTCTTCAGATTTCAATCGGAGAAACTCCATTCGAGTTGGCATTTGGCACTGAAGCCATGATTTCCGTTGAAATTGGCCTACCTTCAACTCAAATGGAATATTACAATGAATCAACAAATTTGGATAAGAGATGAGCAGACATGGATTTGCTCGAAGAAACTCGAAAACAAGCTAGACTAAGAATGACCTTCTACCAATAAAAAGTAGCGCGATATTATAACTTCTGAGTCAAGCCAAAAATCTTCCGAGTAGGAGACTTAGTCCTAAGAAGAGCGAAAACTTTCAAACCCACTAGACAAAAGAAGTTGTCTCCGAATTGAGAAGATCTTTATAGAGTCTCAGTAATCCTACGACCAGGGGCTTATAGAATTGAAAACTTGGATGGCACCGAGATTCTTCAAATCTGGAATGTCGAAAACCTATGAATGTATTATCAATAAGAATGCTTTTGTCAAACAAAAAGATCTTTCTTCCTGCAAATTATGTGCCTTACAATTCAAATTCTCGGCTAAAAAAAAAGAGAGAAAAAAAAGAAGAAAAAAAAAGGCGGAATAAAGAAAGCACGAATACTTACCCCGATCAACGATATATAGGCTCCCGACTAGATCTCTGAGACTGGGCACGCTTTCTTGACTTCCCAATCTGCAGGAATCATGACCATTCTCGCCAACTCCCCGACGAGTTGGCGGTCCTGGAGCGCCTGATCAGTGGCTTTGAGATGCATCTCGATCGCAATCATTGGCTCCTTGGAAGGCATATCCGGACCGTAGTCCGTGGTGAAATGGGGGAGCATTGGTGCCTTACCCCTATCGGTACCCTTGTCGGTAGCTTCTCGACTTGCTGTCCAACTTCCTTCGGATCCGGCTTAGATCAGAGAGGCTTGCACCGCTTCCACTGACCTCGTTGGTGCTTCGACGACCACCACATTGTCGTCAGCCAAGGGAGAAGCTGCAACTGCAATGACTTCGGTGGAAGGTGGCGGAGACAAGTGCACCATCGGTGCTCGAGATGGCAATGGCGGCTGTGTACTTCTCGACTCTCGAATCGGAGACTCCTCTCTTGGCTTCTTCGGTGGCCGAGATGGGCCGTCGGGCCCGGATGCTACCTTGGTCCTCTTCTTCCGGACCACCTCCTTCAGAGATCCCGCCATGACCCATATACCTATATAAATGCAACAAAAAGAGAAAAGATTAGCCTATGAATAAAATAGAAACCATTAAAAGATCTATAGGAAAGAAACTACCGAGATGGCTGGTCGGGCTAATCCTGACAGTGTAAAAGGGACTATTCCTTGAGCAGTTTCTGATGCACAGAGATCTGGACCTCGAATAGCTTTCTGTATGTCTCCTGATCCTCATTTAGGACTGCATCATTCCTATTCGAGGAGAGGTTTGGAGTCATCTAGGTTCAATCGATGCCCCATGGGTGGTTGGCGGCAATGTAAAAGAACTTACTCTTTCACCCATGAATGGAAGAAGGAAGCTTTTTGAAAAATTATTGTCGGGGCCGAAGACAAAAGAACCACCATCTCCACTCTCGGGGATGTTTCTTCAAAACAAAAATAGTCCAAAATAAAGAAACTCGGGTTCAACCCGAAGAAGGTGACAAAGAACGACGAAACAAGAAAGGATACGAATAGAGTTGGGGGTGAGTTGAGCAGGAACGACCTCATACACGTTAAAAATATTGGCAAAGAAAGGATGAAGAAGAAATCGGAATCCTGATCGGGGGAACTCCTTATAGATGGCAATATAGCCATCAGAAGGACGAATGACCCGACCTCCTTCACCAGGTGCCATCAATCGATACCGACTAGGGATGTGATAATGTCCTCCTAGTCGGTCAACAGCCAACTCAGTCAGCTCGGATCTCTCCACGAGAGGTCCGAAGGTGTTCTCGACAATTGGCTATTCATCCGACTCATCCGAATCTGATTGATCTTGCCGAGGAGACACCTCATCGGGCTCATCTCGAGTAATCTCTTCGATCGCTCTCTGGGTGGTTGGAGCCCAAGAACTCCGGTCACCAATCGAATTCTCATCTCCGGACTCTCTACCATAAGAAGTCATGGAAAGGACTAACAACAAAAGATCAAAAAGAAGAAGAACCGAGAAGAAAACCTCTAAGGAGGAGAAGCGAACTGGCGACAAAGGCTAACAGCAGTGGAGGACCGATGCCGGAGGGGTGACTCACTGACAGCTAAACTCTCGACAGAGAAGGGAGCAGCGTGGACTCGAGGCACAGCGAAAACAGTGGAGCCAAAAATAAAAACATCAACCCCTATATATAGATTTCCTTAACGATCAGGATCGACACCGAATACCACGCCTAATCCAGAGATCATGACACATGGCGGCAATCTCGATCGATCCTTCCGACGTCCGTTCAGTGCACCACCGTTTGGATCTTATCGAGTAAGCTCAATCCGCGTGATCACAGATCGGACCAATGGGCGCCTGACACGTGAACAACTCGGATACATATGCTCATTATTGTCTTACCAGCTGATCTCCTATTATTTATATGGAAGATCATCTCGAGCTCCACGACATTTATTGCCGCATGATCTGCGATGGGATGGCACCATCGCATGAAAGACAAGACAACGGTCCGCCCATAAAGCATCGATTGAGTGGTAGTCGGCTAAAGCAACTTGTGACGGTCCGAAGACGAACTCCTTTTGTCCGACTAGCAGTTAAGTCGGACTTAGAAGTTGGAGGGCAAGTGTTGGGATAGATCCATATCCCTTAGCTGACTATCCTGCCTTCTCGTCTTTGAGTCGCCTAAAAAAACTGCACTGACTAACTGACAATCAATCCAGCTCGGATATACAAAACTGCCCCCAACGACGCTCGGCCTGTAGTAGACTTAACAGTCGGTTGATAGCCAACTACACCAAATGAAGATAAGGCACCTCGATAATCCTGTCCTACCGATTCCGATAATATGAATCTCTACCGACTAACTGAGCTCCGAATGTGGCTATCATACAACTCTAATAGGCCACATCAAGATCATGTCACTCAAACATCATATCTCGATCGGCTAGCTGTGTGCCATGATGGGATACTACGATCTCATTAAATGTACCTGTAGGGTCATTTATTATGTCCCACACTCAATAGCATCCGTCGACGTGAGCGTGCCGATTAGAAGGCACGCTCACCATCGGCATTGAAAGATGCCTTCCCCACACGACACCATGCGATACTGTATGATAGGATATGATCGACATGATCGTCTATCCTCTCATCATTCATTTTTGCTTTCTCTATAAATAGAGGTAAGTGGAGATCCCTCCAGGTATGATAGACACAATATCTCAAAAATTCAGAGACTCTGTCACTCTTTCCTCTTGAGCCATTTTACTGACTTGAGCATCGGAGGATCTTCACCGGAGCTACCTTCGATGGGACTTATTTTGCAGATCTTCTTTTTTTGGCATCGAGCGGAGCCCAGCACCATCTCACTCTAAACTCAATCATCATCCTTCATCTTGACTTTGATTGTATGCACATTCTCCGATGTCGACACGTGATTCTTTGGCAATCCTGCCGTCAACTGATAGGCGCAACTCTTAGTTGGCTTTAAACCGACTACCGACCACCCATCGAGACAAGGCCGCAACATAAAGGTCTCTCCTTTTTCACAGCTTTGGGCTTCTCCTCCCCGCTTCTTCATCGGATGAGTAGATTTGTGCATCTTTTTGGAGGATGCTGGGGTCCTTCTTTCGAACCCTGACGAGGGTATGGAAGAACTGGAGGTCCCTCTTACCAGAGTCGACGGGATTATCGTCGCTATCATTTGACGAGAACTCGTCCTCATCAAAGTCATCAAAGTTGCCAGCAAGGCCACGCTTCTTGAGCTCCTCATACCTTTGGAGGGCCTCCTGCTTCTTATTGTGCTCCAATCACCGAGCGTACTACTGGTCGACCTCGATCTTGGAGAGGTCGATGTCGTCGGTGCACGAATCGCAGGAGTCGAAGAGATCGATCCCCATCACTGAGAGGAGATTTGGATCGAAGTCAAAACCCTAGAGAGTTGGCCGCCCTGGAACCAATATTTTAGAACCAGATCGGACATCGGATCAGAACAAAAAAAGGTCAGAGGTCAATCGGGTCAACAGGTTGGCCTGATCAATTGACTCATGACATCAGTATGACATGATCGAGGAGGCGGAGAAGAGGGGAGGAGGGTGCAATTATGCAAATCATCACAATCACCAAAGTAAAAAAGAAAAATATTGATCTCTCTCCTCGCTAAAAGGGGTGGTATTAACAAAATCTTATATAAAAAACAGCAAATCATCCCTCCGCCAAAAGAAATGCAAGAGGTAAGATTTATATGTATATTTTCTTATAGTTCCCTTCTTAGAAACATCAGACTTCCACCCTTATCTGTGGTAATGATTGCTGATGCACATGCTAAATATTACAGTACATTATAGAGAGGCAGTATCAGTAAGGATGTTGATATCTAACCCCACTTCTATACTTCTTATAAAAAGTAGAGCTTGATAAAGAAGTACTTTTTGCATATGGGAAGAACAAAGCATTTGGAGCCATAAACCCATGGACAAGAATCCGAAAAAAGGAAACAAAACCGACCCGGAGTAAAGAGAGACAAAGATTGAAAGATAAAAAGTGAAACTCATCAGAAGAGGGGAAGCAGTTGCTTTGAATTTCCCCTGCCTCCTCTTGAAATCCACCAGGTTGAGAGCGGTAGGTACCACCTTGATGAGGACTTGATCTTTCTTCACCTCCGAGATCGAGACCCCCTCGTCAAACTGCAAGACACTGGCGGCCCCATGCTCGTCGTACACCCAAGCTTTTATCTTGGAAGGGATTTCTGAGCAGTCGAAATGGTTTCTACCGAAGAAGGGGTAGACGGGGGGCTTGCTGCAGAGACTCTAAGAAAAGGGCTCTTGCGAGCTTGGATTCTTTCTCTGATTCTCCCACGAAATCGCCTCTCTGAGATGGAGAGAGAGGAAGGCGAGAAGGTGGGTTTGAGAGAGGATCTGAGGCTCGGAGAGGAGAGACGGTGGATTGGATGGGTGTGGTAGACCCTGAAGACGTCGAAGACAAAGAGTCAAGACTGATCTAGAATACCTTTGGTGATTTTTATCCGTAAACAATTAACCCGTCGTCTGGCCGGTTCATCATGGGCCAACCGGTTCACCGATTTTTGTCGGTATTTTGCAGGTTGAAGATCAACCGGGTCCAACCCAAGTTTCACTGCAAGATTAAAATCAATCCCCGATCCGATCGATCGACCCGGCAGGTCCGGGCCAGTTTTGAAACATTGCCAAGAACTGAGGTGCGAGCCAGAGCTAGGGTTTAATCTTTTATATTGGCTACGCTCGTAATCGAACTCTATCATTTATCCACCTGTACAGATCTCGAAGCAGTCATTGTGCGGTCCAACGGTCGATGTCGCGAAAGAAGATCAATCATCCCTTCATGCGAAAGATACAACTAGAACACGGGGGTGATACAGGGAAGGGGAAGCCAATATGGGCTTGGGGTGGATCCATGGTAAGGTCGGGCCTGGATAATGCAAGCCAGGCCCGCATTAGTCTAAAGCACCAAAAATAGGCAAAATATGAAATTCTTTGTGCACCACGAGGGGTGTAGAAAATCCGACGTGAAGTGCACCGCTTCATCCTATTGGTCCACGTAGTCACTACTTTTCAACGTGCATTTAATATTTGCAGGCCGGTTTTTTCGTTAAAAATTTATATAACAAAATATCCTTACTGTTTAAAAAAATTATGATATTTTATATCCATATTTGACATTTTGTGTTCATAATATGCACAGAATGTCATAATTTTTTCTAAAGAACCGGAGTATTTTCGTCATTCAAAATTTTAAACAAAAAATCGACCTATAGGCATTAAATATATGTTGAAAAGTGGTTGGACAAAATATCTCTCTCATATTATGATATCCGAAGCCATATTATGACATTTTAGATTATATTACGCCACAGGATGTCATAATTTTTTTCTAAAGATGGATATTTTGTCATATAAATTTTAATGAAAAATCGATCTACAGGTATTAAATGTATGCTGGAAGGCAGTAACCATGTGAATCAATCGAATGAGGCGATACACTCTACATCGGATTTTCTACACCGTCCATGGTGCACAAAAACTTTCTCTAGGCAAAATATAACTGAAAGTGTTGGCAAAGGTTGGGTATGCTTGAGAAGGCTACTATCTATATCCGTTTCGTACTTGCCTCGGAGTGAAATGGGTAAGATAGAGTTTCAGGATTGGATGGGATGGATTGGATGGTTCAAATTGGATCAAACTACGAAAATTAAGGATGCGTTTGGTTACACTTTTTAATTTTAATTTTGATTTTAAAAATATTTTTATTTTTTATTTTGCTATTGAGTAAAACAAAAAGTAAAATATATTTGGTAACTACGTTGCTATAAAGCAAAAAGCAATGTTTGGGGATGGCGGGTGAAGAGCTCGACAAAAGAGAAGGATTCGGAAAGTGAGGAAGAAGGGGTGGGAGGTGAAGAGCTCGATGAGAAAGAAGGATTTGGGCTCTTTACTTTTTGATTTGATGTTTTAGATGTGTGAAAGCAAAAAAAAACAGAAAAATAAGTTTTGGAAAGCAAAAAATTTTTGC
>KE504776.1:97287-110653 GCA_000441515.1 Elaeis oleifera | reverse complement strand
GATTATTTAATTTTAATTTTATTTTTATAATATTATCAAATATTATTTTTAATTTTATTTTAAAATTAAAATAAAAAATATTTTTTAATGACTAACCAAACGCACCTTAATTTTTTTTGCACATTAATCACCTTTTATTTTACCTCCGAAAAAATTTGCAATGACCTATATTTATCCAAACCAAATTTGAGATTAATTTTATCATCATCAAATCCACCGTGGGTCAAATAAAACCAGCCTCATAAAAAACGGATTGGATCAAATACTTAATGGGACGAAGTAAATTGTCGACAAACCTCTTTGGTAAAAACAAGACTTGATTCTCAAAATATAAATTGGTAAAATATTTTTTTTGATGTAAATAAAGTTATATAAAATAAATATGACTAATAATAGCAATAAAATATATCTGCAGCCTTGTTGCTAGGCACCGCCAACACATCTTGGATGTTGACCTGGACGGAGTTGCTTATATAATACTGTCCTCGGTCCCGGATGGTGGGTTTTTCTGAAAAACTCTTGAGAATCAAGGTTCCCACACTCCATGCTGCAGAAGAACATCTCGAGGCATGGGAGTATAAGGGTTGATGTGATCAATCTATACACATGTATCTTAGATCTTCTATATTGTCTTGTGTATTCTACTGATCAATCCATACACGTATCTTAGATCTTCTATATTGTCTTGTGTATTCTACCACTGATGTGTTCTTGTACCTTAGATCTTCTGTAAATCATATTGCATTTGTTTTTTCACAAGTTAGAGATGCGCAATAACCACGAAATCTTACAAAAAACAAGGTTAAGCTTCGCCGTATAAAATTATTGCAAAGAAAGATACATGCATGGACATAGAATGGCAAGAAAGTGACAGATGTGGTGGAATGTGGCAGTGGAAAAGGGTGGTTAGAAGCAGTAACCAGTTGCGACTTTGTATATGGACTAGGCACGGGAAATTGGATTTGTTTATGATATATCAATCCCAAATTTGGTTCCATTCATCATTTAGGAATCATAATGAAAATAATAACAATATTTGTCCTATTATAAAAATTTAAATTATTTATAAATTTTGTAATTAAATTTTATAAAACTATTGATCATAAATTATCGCAGATTTTACAATTTATTCACAGATGTTTATGATCAGAGTGCCCATCACCGGTACCAAGTTTTCTATCCGTATTGTTTGGCAGGAATGGTCATCTTGGGCCACATGCATTGCATCCTATATCGAGAAATCATATTCTACACGGCGTATACCACATGGCCATATGTTCTACCAATCCCGCATTTCTATAGCAATGCACTGAGATGAATGCTTGGTAGAGAGGATCTACAGGAAGAAATAGCTATAATTGGCAACTTGCATGATCATATAGTGCATATCATGATGCGCCGTTGTAAAACATGCACAGACATATGGTGCACGTTGTAGAATATAATTTCTCCCATGTATCCTTCAAGGATGTGAAAATATATGTTTATTGGAAAAAATTATTGGTTCGAATAGTTTCGCCGTGTATACTTTGGACTATCCAATAACAAATCAGTACATCATTAAAAAATTAATTTTTTTTGTTGGGACAATCGGATTTGCTCCCCCTAATTCTACATTAGCTCCCATATTCAAGATCCGCCCTTTGTTCCATATCAATATAAGAAGAGCCAAGAGATCCTAAGAGGGCAGGTTTTGGAAGGGAAGAAACTTTCAAAATTAAGCTCCCACTAGAGTAATCTAGCCGAAACAAAGTTATTATAGCTGAACCAGAGTCACCTAACTAAAGCAGAGTCATCATGATTGAACTTGAGTCATCATGACTGAAGCAATATTTTCATGGCCGACTGATCATCTTTATGGTATAGCCGACTGACCATTTTCATGGCATAGCCGACTGACCATCTTCATGGTCAAACCAGCATCATAATGGCCGACTGTCAAACAACCGATTCTGCTATCTCGATTTGCACTCAACACACGATATCTCTGACTCGACAATGGCATCCGACTATGTGTCATCGATCGATGTCAGGCCGAATGGTCTAACCAGTCAAAGGAGTTGATGATTTGCCACACCGACTGTCTTATCAGTATTTGATACCGACAACCTATCGCCGATCGTCTACTCAAGCAGTGACCGACTAAGACAACCCAACATCTAGTCGATAGCGGCATCCTACCGGTATCCAGTCGGTAATGACATCCTGTCGATACGTCATCGACGATACCATCGATGACTCTGACATAATATTGGGATCACCGATTATCAGTCGGTATCACCTATCCCGAGTCGATTTATCAGAAATCGTCAGCGTAATAAGCACGTAACCATCAGCACACTAAGCACATAACGCTTCCTTCCATGATCAGGCCATCAGCTGCCCAGTAAGTAAGTATTAACTGCCCACTCTACAACACCACAAAGTCGAAATAAGCAGGATCCATGTGCCTAATCGTTACAAACTGTTACCAACAATTCGTCTATAAAAGGGAGGTATATGAACAATATTGGTAAGACACTTCTGGGTGGATACTCTACCAATTTTGATATTCTACTTCTTATTCGATCACTCTCCACTAACTTAAGCATCAGAAGATCTCTGCTGAACATAACTCCGATCAGTGAGAATTTTATTTTGTAGATGCTCTTCTCTGACAACAGACACAATAAAGAATTAGCCGCAATAGATTGGCACGCCAGGTAGGAGGTGGCACGAACAATCATTTTGCCATCAATCATGATAAGAATGAGAGCATAACTCTCCACTGGCTCCATCAGGCAGTCTTTCCATCAAGAATACCATCCGCCACCACTAGCAAAGCCAGCACCTCGCATCTGATCGTCACGGCAGACACCCAGCAGTTTGCTACCCTAGTGCAACAAGTTATTTCACTGATGGAGGTTGTGCATAACCTCCAACAGCAGCAATAACAGCAACAGTGGTGACCGACATCGGAGGAACCAGTGCCGCACAAAGTGCCATCAAGGCACAGTTGCCGCGCTTCATGGCAATCACCTTCTCTGCCCCGTGAACAATGACAGGCTCGACAGTCACGCATTGAGCCTCAACCATCCCGACACTCTCATCGTATCGATCACAAAGAGCGATGGTCTCCTCCCTCTCGCCATCATAATACAAAGAAAGGGAAGCACCCTCGCTCATCACCAAATTCTTCCCTTCAAGTTTTCTGGAGAAGATTCGACACCGGAAGTATCCCAACGATAGTGATTCGATGACTACGAGTGCAAACTTAGGGAGTACGATCGTCGACTCGCACAAATCCAAATGGATGGCCATGGGTTCTTCGATGACCTTGGCATCCACTCGACATCGTCCTTTATCCGACGCATCTTGGATGAACCCATTCCAGCTCATTTCAAGATACCGTAGATGGAGCCATACGACGGCTCGACCGATCCTGTTGATCACTTGGAGAGCTACAAAGCTCTCATGATGATCCAAGACATAACCGACGCCCTCCTCTATATGGCCTTCCCGGCAACCCTTCGAAAGATAATCCGAGTTTGGTATTCGGGACTTAGTCCAAGAAGCATCAACTCCCTCGATCAACTCAGCCAGCAGTTTGCGGTGCATTTCCACACCAGCAGGAAGTTGCGGCACACTTCCACAAGCCTCTTCTTGATCAAGCAATGGGAAGGAGAATCATTGAGAGATTATGTGGCACGTTTCAATGCCGCCATGTTGGAAATCTACGATCTTAACTAGGATACGACTATAACAGCCGCTACTCAGGGACTGTGTCACTCACGCTTCACTTACTCCTTGGATAAGATGGCCTCCAAGTCATTTTCGAGTTCCTCGTTCAAGTACAAAATACATCCATGCTGAAGAAGCTGCTACTACTCAATGCAACGGTGAGGGTAGAGGAGCTTTGAAGAAGAACAAGACTGAGGAAGCTTCAGATCAAAGATGTTTCGATAGGGACCCTACTCGATGATAATCGACATCGAGACCGAGGAGCCCAAACTACAAGTATGACAACTATACTCTGCTTGTGGCTCCTCGATCTCAAATCCTTATGGAGATCAAGAAGGAAGAATATGTGAGGAAGCCCCCATCGATGCGAGCCCCATCCTATTCTCGCAATCGGAATAAATATTGTCAATTCCACCATGACTATGGATGCGACACCGACGACTGCATCCAATTGAAGGATGAAATCGAGGACCTCATCTACAGGGGGTATCTCAAGAAATATGTCCAAGATCGATGGCTTGAAGTTGCTACAGAGTGACCCCCACCACTGACTGAAGAGATTTTCAATCGACCGACTGCAGGGGTGATCAACATGATCACAGACTGATCGAAAAACTAGGGGGCAAGTATTGAAGAGGAGTCATCCAAGAAATGATGACACGACATTGTAATCTTCTTTTCGGAAGAAGATGCTTGGGAAATTTAAACTCCTCATGATGATGCTATCATTGTCTCGACAACGATAGCTAATTATAATATAAAAGAATACTTGTAGATAATTCTATGCCCGAAAGTATATCGATTCGAAACTCTCGATGAGACATCCATCCCCAAACATGGAATACTGACAATCTACGTATGTATTATCGTAGATATGTCTTCAACAAATATTTAATATGACATGTTTGGCTTTCGACATCTTTGTTGAATATTCAACTATCTACAAGCTACTTATCTACCGACCTGACTTCGATCGGCAAAAAACTGACTGTAGTCGGCAAAAGATCGACTTCGATCGGCAAATGATCGATTTTGATTGGCAAGTCACCGACTCCGATCGGCAAAAGATCGAAAGTCACCAACTTCGATGGGTAAATGATCGATTTGATCGGCAAGTTACCAACTTCGATCGGCAAAAGATCGATTCCGATCGGCAAAAGACCGACTCCGATCGGCAAGTCACCGACTCTGGTCGGCAAAAGATCGACTCCTAGCCTCCCAACATTTATGACATGCCAGCTCTTGACATATTAGGCATTCACTACAAGCCGACTCCGATCGATCGAATCTACAAGCCGACTTCGATTGGTCAACTCTACAAATCGACTCCAATCGATCGACTTTACATATTGACTCCAATCGATCAAATCTACAAACCAACTCCGGTCAGTTAACTCTACATACCGACTCCGATTGATCGAAGCTACATACTAACTCTGATCGGATGACTCTTTAATCAGAAGACATACCGACTCGACTACGGTCGAATGAAATAACATGCCGACTCGACTTCAGTCAAACGGAACAACATGCCGACTCTACTCCTTTCGGATGGAACAATATGCCGACTCTACTATGATCGGACAAAATAATATGCCGATTCGAATATGGTCGGACGAAACAATATGCCAACTCAACTATGATTGGTTAGAAGAATATGCCAACTCGACTTCGATCAATCAGAAAATATTCAATAGTTATCTATGATGAATGATGATCACATTCAATGAGACAATACAAAAAAATTCTTTCACTGCGAACTGAAGGCTACAAAATCGGATTAAGTTTCGATGATAAAGAAAAATTCTTTCATTATCAACGAAAATGATTACAAAATCAGAACTTGAAGTTATAGCAGAAGATGCACAAACTCCCATCATCCAACGTGTCAAGCCACCTTGAACTTGAGAGTGGGGGGCAACTATAGGAACAATTAGATCGAGATCGGTCCTTTGTTCCATACCTATATAAGAAGAGCTAAGAGATCCCAAGAGAGGAGGCTCTGGAAGGAAAGAAACTTCTAGAATTCAGCTTTACCAAAGTCATCTGGCCGAAGCAGAGTCATTATGATCAAACCAGAATCATCTGGCTGAAGCAGTCATTATGATCAAACCAGAATCATCTGACTGAGTCATCATGGCTGAACTTGAGTATCATGACAGAAGCAGAGTCATCATGGCTGAACTTGAGTATCATGACAGAAGCAATATCTTCATGGCCGACTAACCATCTTTATGCCATGACCGACTGATCATCTTCATAGCATAGCCGATGACCATCTTCATGACATAGCCGACTGACCATCTTCATGACAAACTAGCATCATAATGGCCGACTATCAAACAACCGATTCTGCTATCCTGATTTACACTCGACACACGATATCTCCGACTCGACAACAGCATCCGACTATATGTTGTCGATCGATGTCAGGCTGAATGATCTAATCAGTCAAAGGAGTTGACGATTTGCCATACCGACTGCTTTATCAGCATTTGATATCGACAACCTATCGTCGATTGTCTACTCAAGCTGTGACCGACTAAGACAACCCAACATCTAGTCGGTAGCAGCATCCTATCGGTATCCAATCGGTAACGGCATCCTATCGGCACGTCATCGATGATACCATCGATGACTCCGACATAACATTGGGATTACCGACTATCAGTCGATATCATCTACCTCCAGTCGGCTTATCAAAAATCGTCATCATAATAAGCGCGTAACCATCAGCACACCAAGCATGTAACAGTTACTTTCATGATCAGGCCATCAGCTGCCCACTAAGTAAGCATTAACTGTCCACTCCATAACACCATAAAGTTAAAATAAGCGAGATTTATGTGCCTAATCGTTATAAATGGTTACCAATAATTCATCTATAAAAGAAGGTAAATGAACAGTATTGGTAAGATATTTTTGGGCAGATATTTTACTAATTTTAATATTCTACTTCCTATTCGACCACTCTCCACTGACTTAAATATCGGAGGATCCTCACCGGATATAACTCCGATCAGTGAGGACTTTATTTTCAGGTGCTCTTCTCCGACAACTGGCGCAACGAGGGATTGGCCGCAATATTTTTTATTCATAATAATAAAAATTATTAGCTGATCAATCATAATTAACAATAATTTTTAAAAATTTAATTAATTAAATAATAATATTTTTTAATAATAAATAATATATTAATTATTATTGAATGATGCAAGATACAAATGGTCGAATCGTTCGAACGAAAGCTTCCTTACTTACCAAAAGTATGCCCATGTGTTATTTATCTGTGAGTAACAAAACACCGATGGCTCACATCGAGCTCTCTCACTCCACTAGCTCACACTTAATGCCTCCCCTCCCCTCCTCTCAAACTCGACGACCCCTTACTCTCTCCCTAGATCTAGGTTCGCTTCTTGTTCTTGTTGGAGTTCAATTCAAGGAATTGGTAATCTGTAGTAGCTTTTGCTTAGATCTCGGGAATGGAAGCGATTTGTATTATTCATCTATAGATCTCTGGGGTTCAAATGGAGGGTTTCAACCCAAAGGATTTCTCGACGATCATAGGGATCGTGACCATATCGCTGCTCCATTCCTTCATCCCCACCACTGGCTCCCTTTCTCCATTGTCGGTCGCACCCAAAAATGGACCCTTTCCAGAACTCTCCTCATCAGTGAGTTATATATTTCAAAAATTCCTTCTTAACATCTTATCATTATTTTTAGAATCATTCTTGATTTGATTTTTATGCTATCTATTGCTGTCGATCTCCCCGACTAAGGTCGATCATCGAGATAGATGTGGTCGAGGTGAATCCACTGCGGGGGCTTCACTCGAGCACCTGCAAAACAAGTCCATACCGAGAGAATGGCTCTAGTATAGACCCTTTGATACTCAAGTCAGAAGATGAAGAACAATGAGAAGAGAGAGTTAGGAGTCGATTGATTGCATATCTTGAAGGATCTTAGAGCCTTTAATTTATAGGAGATGAGTTTGAGTCATATCCGTCTCGAAGTCCTAACGATTTTTAAGTTATCGTACAATTAGATTCAGAGAAGAACTTTCCTTTTACAAGAGATTTGATTGCGGAGAAATTCTACCTTATCTAGACTTTTTAATTTGAAAGAAGGATGGATTTGTCGGTGGAGAACATAGATCGACAATAAATGAGTTACCATAGATCAGCCATGGATGAGGAGAATATAGATCGACAATAGATGAGTTACTATAGATCGGCCATGGATGAGGAGAACATAGATCGACCATATATGAGCTACCGTAGATCATCCATGTATGAGCTGTAGGTCGATCGAGTATGAGCTACTATAGTAGATCGGCCATGTATGAGCTGTAGACCAATCGAGTATAAGCTACTATAGTAGATCGATCATGTATGAGCTATAGGTCGATCGAGTATGAGCTACTATAGTGGATCGATTGAG
Organism: Elaeis oleifera; assembly: GCA_000441515.1. Classification (NCBI taxonomy): domain Eukaryota; kingdom Viridiplantae; phylum Streptophyta; class Magnoliopsida; order Arecales; family Arecaceae; genus Elaeis; species Elaeis oleifera. The sequence continues at coordinate 102,490 of KE504776.1, read as the reverse complement.
TATGAGCTGTAGCTGGTCGAGTATGAGCGACTGTAGTAGATTGATCGAGTATGAGCTGTAGATCGATCGAGTATGAGCTACTGTAGTAGATCGATCGAGTATGAGTTGTAGCTATGAGGTGAACTAGGATTGGACTGAGGGTAGAAACTGCTGCCAATTTAGTAGATCGTGCCTGATCATCTTCATACCCATCGCATACTTAAGATCTAATAAGCATCACTCTTATAGCTCGGCCATACTAAGTATGTGTTAGTCGAGATCGAGATATAGATCTATAATAGATGTCTCCCACTCTAGAGGTCGAGCTTTTGATAGATCGACTGAAGAGAGTGCCAGTCTAAGGTCGAGGCTGATTTCGTTGAGTTATCCACTGTTGATGTGTTGAAGATCGGTATCCTGAAGCGAACCATCTTCAAATCTGGATTAAGGCCTAGGTCCGAACTCCAATGATCCTCGATCGAAATTGAGGACACAATCAATCGAGATCAAAGTGGTAATTCCACAACAGATGCCCTCCACTCTCAAGCCCGAGCTTGTGCTAAGGTCGATCAAATAGAGTAGAGCATGAACATGAGATCGGGGTCGAATCGTCGGGCTCTACTCAACTTATTTATGGACAAGGAGCGTCATTTGGCGAACTTCGGAGTCATGGGTTCTGCTCAACTCATCTATGGACGAGGAGTTCATGTTGGAGAACTTTAGAGGAGGTGTGTCCTGCTTAGCTCGTTTGAGGACAAGGAGCATGTGTTTGGAGAACCACATGAAGAATACATTCTGATTCTCGATCGTAGCCGAAGAGCACGTGTTTAGAGAACCGCATGAAGAATATATTTCGATCTTTGATCATAGCCGAGGAGCATGTGTTTGGAGAGCCGCATAGAGAACACGTTTTGATGCTCTGCCATAGCCAAGGGCGCATGTTTGGATAGCCGCATGGAGAACACGTTTTGATCCTCAACCATAGCTGAGGAGCACGTGTTTGGAGAGCCGTATGGAGAATACATTTCGATCCTCAACCGTATAGCTGAGGAGCATGTGTTTGGAGAGCTGTATGGAGAACATGTTCCGATCCTTGACCGTAGTCGAGGAGCATGTGTTTAGAGAGCCATATAGAGAATATGTTCTGATCTTCGATTGTAGTCGAAGAGTGCGTATTTAGAAAAGTACATAGAGAACACGTTCTGATCCTCGGTCGTAGCCAAAGAGCGTGTGTTTGGAGAACAGTATGGAGAACATGTTTCGATCTTTGACCGTAGCTGGGGAGTGCGTGTTTGAAGAATCATATGAAAAATATGTTTCGATCCTCAACTACAGTCGAGGAGTGCGTGTTTAGAGAGCCGCATGGAGAACATGTTCTGATCCTCAGCTATAGCCAAGGAGCATATATTTGAAGAACCACATGGAAAACATGTTCTGATCCTGGACCGTAGTCGAGGAGCATATGTTTGGAGAGCCATATGGAGAATACATTTCAACCCTCGACTGTAGTCAAGGAGCCATATTTGAAAAACCGCATGGAGAACATGTTTCGATCCTCGATCGTAGTCGAGGAGCGTGTGTTTGGAGATTTGCACTGTAGATCTGCATATAAAGAATGAAAGAACTCACCAGATCGGCTTTGGCTTGGCCCTCCATTTCTATGTTAGGTCGGGCTTTGGAATAATAATAAAGAGAATAATAGATGATTAGAGTCATATTAGCCTGTTTCAGTTAATTTGCCTCTTAATCAACTCTCTTAGGTTGGCGTTCTCAAGTTAATCTTTTTACTTCAGCCTTCAAGAGCTAGGCTTTTGAGAAGCTCGGCCTTTTCAAAGCTCGGCCTTTCGGAGGTCGGCCTTTCAGAGTTCGATTTTTAGAAGTCCAACCTTATGGAGGTTGGTCTTTGGAAGCTCGGCTTTTAAAAGTCGATTTTTAAAAGCTTGACTTTTTGGAAGCTCGACTTTTTGGATGCTCGGCCTTGTGGAGGTCAGTCTTTGGAAGCTCGGCTTTAAAAAGATCGGCCTTCTATAGCTCAACCTTTGGTAGCTCGGCTTCCACCTTAGATCTGTCTTGATTTTCACCTCGACCTTAGCCTTGAGTTTCAGCTCTGCTCAATCTTGATTTTCATCTCGGCTTTAGTCTTAGGTTTACCTTGGCCTCGGTTTTGATTTACCTCGGCCTCGGTGGAGTGTCTTGGGCTTAATAGCTTAGCCTTTTCTTCACCTTGGATCAGTCTTAATTTTACCTCGGTCTTGGCCTTGGGTTTCATCTCCGCTCAATCCTGATTTTTATCTCAGCCTTTAAATTGATAGGTCAGCCTCGATCTTGATCTCTACCTCATCTTTGGCCCTAGATTTCATCTCCACTCAATCTTGATTTTCACCTCGGCCTCAGTCTTAGGTTTTACCTCGATCTTGATTTTGATTTACCTCAACCTCAATTTTACGCGCTCATGAGTCTGTGGACCTTTTTAGGGGTGAAAGGTGTTTGAAGCTCCTCTTTGTGGCCTTATGATGAAAGCCTCTCTCAAAATAAGCCCCAAGTAAAGATTGGGGCCCTCCTTTTAGCTCCATTTGTTGAATCCAAACCAGTGAGGTCGGGCTTTATCTCCCCAAAAAAAGAGTGGTGAAGGGATCTCGGGCAAAAGATGAGGTGGAGGAGTCCTCGACTAGAGATGAGATAGAGGAGTCCTCGGTTGGAGATGAGGTGAAGGGATCCTCATTTGGAGATGAGGTGAAGGTATCTTCATTTGAGGATGAGATGAAAGTGTCTTCATCTAAGGATGAGGTGAAGGTGTCTTCATCTAAGGATGAGGTGAAGGTATCTTCATCTGAGGATGAGGTGAAGGTGTCTTCATCTGAAGATTTTCTAGTGGTGAGCTCTCTCCTCTCAAAATAGTACCTCAGGACTAACCTCGAAATAGAATCTCGAAACTAGTCGAAGAAGACCCTTCCTCTAGCACTAAATATTACTGTCGATCTCTCCACCTAAGGTCGATCATCAAGGTAGATGTGATCGAGGTGAATCTGTCGTAGGAGCTTCACCCGAGCACCTGCAAAACAAGTCCACATCAGGAGGATAACTCCGGTATAGACCCTCCAATGTTTAAGTCAAGACATGGAGAACGATGAGAGGAGAGAGTTAGGAGTCGATTGATTGCATATCTCGGAGGGTCCTGAAGCCTTTAATTTATAGGAGAGGAGTTTGAGTCGTATCCATATCAGAATCCTGATGATTTTCAAATTCATTATATAGATAGATTCGGAGGACTTTCCTTTTACGAGAGATTTGATCGTAGAGAAATTTTACCTTATCTGGACTTTCTCAATTTGAAGGAAGGACGGATTTGTCGGTGGAGAATATAGATCGGTAATAGATGAGTTACCATAGATTGGCCGTGGATGAGGAGAATATAGATCGGCAATACATGAGTTACCATAGATCGGCCATGGATGAGGAGAACATAGATTGGCCACATATGAGCTATCGTAGATCGGCCATGTATGAGCTATAGATCGGTCGAGTATGAGCTACTGTAGTAGATCGGTCATGTATGAGCTGTAAGTCGGCCGAGTATGAGCTACTATAGTAGATCGGCCATGTATGAGCTGTAGGTCGGCCGAGTATGAGCTACTGCAGTAGATCAACGAGTATAAGCTACTGTAGTAGATCGGTCGAGTATGAGCTGTAGGTCAGCCGAGTATGAGCTACTATAGTAGATCGATCGAGTATGAGCTACTGTAGTAGATCGGCTGAGTATGAGCTGTAGATCAGTCGAGTATGAGCTACTGTAGTAGATCGATCGAGAATGAGCTACTGTAGTAGATCGATCGAGTATGAACAGTGGGTACGAAATGAACCAGGATTGGACTGAGGGATAGAAACTGTTGCCAATTCAGTAAATCATGTTTGATGATCTTCATACCCATTGCATACTTAAGATCTGATAAGCATCACTCCTATAGCTCGGCCATACTGAGAATGTGTTAGTCGAGGTCTAGGTACAGATCTACAATACGAACATATATTCTGCTAGAGATCTGCAGAAATGCTTGTTAGGCCTGCATTCCTTGTAATGTGTATCGATTACGGACAGATCGTATTAGATGTGGTATTGGTCTTGGTGTGAAAAATGGTATCTTTGGAATATGCAGGGACAGTTTGGATATTTTCGTGTGGAAGGATGCGATTTAAGGTATTTAATGGCCACTAACTGCTGTTTTGGCTAGGACTGGTTCCGGCTTCGATGTTGGACCCATGAATTTATACTTGTTTGAGTAATTTAACAAAGTCATTGACGGTAGAATGTAGAGTATATGGGCGAGGTGAAATTGGACGTCGCCATGCTAGTAAAATTAAGTTATTTATTTTAATATATTAAAACCTTTCTTACCCGTTATGCTAATACTAGTAATCCATTTTGTTTTCATTCTGTGACATCTCCTAAAATAAGGGGCCGATGACAAAGGAAGAGACACAGTTTGGGCCTTCAGCATGCTTGTTTGTTAAGTCCTAATTAGTGTTGACCTTTTAAAATTAGAGCAGAAATCATGTCAAAATTATGATCAAAGTACAATAAGAATTAGGTGATAAACCTCACAGTATGCCTTAATATGGTGACACACACGCACACACATACGTACGTACGTCCGTACATATTACTGTTTGCTAGTGAATGGAAGGATTTTAACATCTTTCCAATGTTAGTCAGCTTGTGTTCCTTCAGTAAATCCATGATAAACATTTGCCGACTTTATGCGGGTATCATAAGACTGGGATGACATGCATTTAGAAAATGAGTAATATAAATTTTGGCTTTCTATGTTCTAGCAAAATAATTTCTTGCCGATAGGATTTGGTTCCACTAGTCAGCACCCCCATCCTTGGCACTTTTGCTGGTGAGAGGTTCTAGGTTTGAACCAGGATAGTGGCATTGCTGCTGTCACGGTCCCATTAGCTGGCTTCGGGGATGGCACGGGTTGATGCCTTTATCGTGCCAATCCCAAGTGCGCAGAGGCTTGGCGGAGCTCTGCAAAGATAAGGCATGGCCTGGTGCCGTATGGCCAGGCCAAGTGTTGGCACCAGCGGACGGGTGCCAAGGTGCAGCAGAGCGCGGCACCATGGACGGGCGCGCGCTAGGGTGCGCATGGCTGCGCACTGGCACACCGCGCGCAGGGCGCGCGCGGTAGCAGGATGCGCAGAGGGATGCGCACAGTGCCGGAGA
>KE504776.1:35100-51032 GCA_000441515.1 Elaeis oleifera | reverse complement strand
AATTATACTACTCTCTCTCTCTCTCTCTCTCTCTCTCTCTCTCTATCTCTCTGTCTATCTATCTATATTATAATATATCTAATATGTGGGGTCCATACAACAATCAAAATAAGATGAGTCTAGTCCAGATAATTAGGGATCAGTATCCATGATGTGAGCTATTAAACATAAACAACTATCTCTAAATTGCTTATTGTCAAAAATAATATGATTTCGAGATTCGCTTAGCATCTATTAATAAAGGAATAGAAATTTCAATATACGAAGAATGCATATTTTTTTAATTATTTGATGTATAGATTAGAGATTTTTAAATTATATAATTATTTGGTATTAAATAGTTTGGAAATGATAGATCATATTTAATTGTTGGAATCGTCAATGTCAGACCCCTGGCCGTCTGGTTTGGACCAAGTTGGACTTTGGAAAATGTAGGAATCGATATATGAGCTCTACTCTATTTTCTCTCTTACAGTGTGTGTTAGTTATTAGCCATTCCGTGGAAGAAGGAAATATTCCTATCATTTCCTTCAACCATTGAACCTAGGATGTTGGTTTCGTGTTATTTCTTCCTGATCTAAGAGTTTTCTAACTCAACCTTTTGGTCGGCTCTTCACTTCTTCCTGTCCAACTTTGATCACCGTGCCCTCCCCCGGTCAATTTCCTCAATCAACTTCACCGTCTGAAACATTGTCTTTGTCAAATTCCCAACAACCTTATAGTCCCATTTTTAGAGGTCGGCGCAATGGTATCTATCTCTGCTTATTGACTATACTCGTAGCTGTATCATTTACCTTGATTTCTACCGCCAGCATTATAGTCTAAACACGAGAACCAAAATTCTTGATCCTAGATTTTTTTTTCCTTTTTTGCAGCACTTCACGCATAGACAACTGCAGAACCAACAAGCAATGATCCAAGTTGGTATAGAGAGGGCAAACAGTGGACAGGCAGGAACAGATCCTCCCAAGAAGAAGAGACAATAAATCCATCTAATTTTAAGATCCAAGTGACTAAGTTAAAAGTCATCATTAACTTGGTTTAAGGGATCTTGTTTTTGGCCTAAAATTAGCTACCAATCTTGTTTCTAGAAGGCCTTCTAGCTAATAACTATTTTATCTTTTATCAATATCTCATTTAATAGTATAATGTTGACTTTCATTGAAAATTTATTTTAATTACTACAATTATTAATATATTTATCGTTATTATATACTTTTTATTTTCATTTGATTTACATGCAAGTAATTGAATTTTTACTTCTTTTTAATTTAATATAAATTTTCTTCTTTATTTTCTCTTTTGTAAGAGGGATATTTTACGAATTACCATTAAATTGCTTTGTTTCCTCTAGCACCGTTCTCTCACTTGTTCAAGTCATGATTTTTTTTTAAAGCAACATTGACATTTTAACCCCTAATAAACAATGTACCCTTATGTTTGGAGCAAAAAAAATAAAATAAAAATAAACCGACCTAATATTCGTTTGAAAATATTTGCATAAACCTAGCAGCATTCTATTACTAAATAGCACATGATTTTAGCAATTCTCTTTTCTATTTTCCACTTCCTAGTTAACAATTGCCATATCCTTTCATTTGTGCACAACAACTAAAACCATTTGAAGATCAATATATGATTAAAGTGAAAAATAAAAGTCTAATTCTTAAAACCTACAAATTTGGGCAAATCTTGTAACTTATCTTAGTAACTTTTACTCAAAAAAATTATAAAAAAAAATTATTATAGCAACCATATTCCACTAGAGTGCAACATGTACAATACATATGCGATGCCTTCTCCCAAAGCCTATAACAAAGCCTATGGTGAGATAGGGGCGTAGACGAGGGTAATAAATTTTCTCCACTCTTTTTCATTTTTTTTCTATTGAATGGCCATCCTCTCTATCGTTTAGTCTCTCCATGCTAGTAGAGCCCCTGGATCTATTTGGGCTTGCCAAATATACGGTTTCAACTATTTGAGTGGAAATGCTTGGGTGACAAATTATTGATTGGAACCATTCTATCACATGTATCTCAAATTATTCGATTAGAAATCAACACATTATATAAAATGGATGGTTTTTGTCATTCAAAACAGCAAAAAATGTTGGTTAGCTAATCATGCTTAATTGTAAATTTTTTTCTGTTGAAAATTTTTAAGCAAATTTAGATATTTTTAATAATAAATAATATATTAATATTTTATTAGATGATCCAACAAATATACGGTTATGGGACTGTTCTAACTAATAATTTCTCGCGCCGCGCTGGTCATCCGTCTAGCAACCAATAATTTCTCGAGCCGCGCGGGTCAGTCATCTCCCAGCCCAGATGATAGCTTGCCACACCTGCTTTTCAATCAGACGTTGCAAACACATGCGTGTCGGGATCCAACGGTCACGATCTCCCGATTGCGAGCGCAAGGGTAATTTGGTAAACTTACCACTCTCCAATGTAATATATGCTCGCCTGACGAGCCTTAGGGTTTCTTTGCGGCCAGTGCCCACAGGGATCCAGGGTTTTCCCTCTCTCTGCCTCCATCCTTTCATCCTCGAAGCATCACCCATGGCGCCCACAAGAAGGCGGTAATCTTTGCATAGTTCTTTCTTTAGACCTTTTCTCCTTCCTTTGATCGCATGCCGTAGGTTTTTTCCTAGTTTTTCTGGGATTTTCGTTGATTCGGGAGGATTTTTGGTTTTTTCCTGATGCAGAAGAAGAGTACCGAGAGCATAACAACAGGCTCGCTCTCGTGATGAAGAGCGGGAAGTATACCCTTGGGTACAAGACGGTCCTCAGATCCCTTCGGAACTCCAAAGGTCTTTTAATATCTCTTTTGTCGTATCTCCGATCCCTTTTATCGCCTTTTTATTTGTGTTTTTTGATCTCTAAGGGTTTTTGCAAATTACCTCCTCTACCAAATAGATAGTCTAATTTGGTAAATATACCGGTTTTGATGGAGAGATGGGCTATGGTCTGTTCTAGAAGTTGTTTCCAGGGCTATAGATTTTTATTTTCATAGATGGAGCTAGTCTGATTCAGTTTCTTTCTTTTCTTGATATTTTGTTGGATATGGTTGTAACAATTGGGTGTTTTGGAACGTGGAGGGTGGGCGATCGTTTGTGTTAAATGTTGGGGTTTATGGTCTGGGACTGGAGTTTGGCTCTTTGGCTGCTAAACCGTGCCTTCGAGATGAATACAGTTCCCGATATCAATCCCGGCCTTCTTCCCTGCTTGAATCCATCTAGATTTTTTTGCCTAAATCTAGGGGAATATGTGGAGGGCGAAACATAATGTTGTCAATGAGAAAATAAGGTTAAGGTATTGGATCTTAATAATAATTATTATATGTCAACTTAAAATATCGCATTCCGAAGTTTGTGCCTTGGCTATAAATGGGTCATTGATATTTGGGAACAGATAATTGTGGTTCAATTGGTACAGCTATCTGAGCTTGTTTTGCTCGGAAGTTTATCTCCCGTGTTTTTTTTCTGTATTTCTTAGATAGCATGATATTTATTGTTTGAGCGTTCGTCAGTTAGGTAGACATTTGAAAACTGACTTTCCAGAAAGAAGGCCTGTAAATCAATTGATTTTTGCAATTTCAGTTTGATTTCTTGTTAGTTTTGGGACTTCTAGTCACGGTATGGTAGATTACTAAACACTTCATTTTCTATGTCATGGTAAATTATCATTTTGAGTGGTCCATGGTCATAGATTCTGAATATGTCATCTGTTTCATGCTTTTGTGATGTACCATGTGTTGGGCCTGTAACTAAGTATATTACCAGGAACATAGTGGCGATATTGTTATAAAGATTGAGCTTTGTGCACCCATATGAAAAATAGTAATTGTGGTTCCCAAGAGTTATAGCAGTTGTTTGGGTTAAATTAATGTATACATAATGAAGCAGCAAATCTGACTTTGCAAACTATATAAAGGAACTAATGCTTTTGACGTGTAAATGTTAAACCGAATGAAAACAGAAGCTGTTATTGTTCACTTGCACTTTATCATTCTTTGCCACACCCCTTTCATTTCATCATGAAACAATCATCTAGCATGTTGCTCTGATATTGTTGAGCATCAGCCACTGATACTTTAAATTGCTGTAGCTGCTATACACAATATTACCATACAAATTGTAAATTGTAAATTGCTGCACCATTATGCCATTACCACCTCTTGTGTCATCTCTAGGGATAAACATTACATAGTCACTGAACTGATATTTGTAGCAAAATTAGTAATGGTATCAGATCAATTTTGCTATCATTATGAAAGTGTCTGTGGAGCTTATGGTGCAACTATAAGAAAATCTAGTAGCTAGTAATGCCATTATTCATAGCACATCACCTACTGAAACACAGAAACAGCCTCTTTGCATAGGAGGGAGGGGTGGAGTAAGGCTGTGAACATCGGACTCTCTCCAAACCCCATGATGATGGGAGCCTCATGCACCGGGCCACCCCTTTTTTTATCACCTACTATCACCCACCTATCTGCTGCTTTTGCACGTTGCAGAATATGGTGCAACCAGGTGGAGTCAGTAAAAGAAATATTCAAGAAATTGATTTATGGATGACTTGTGGAAAAGCACTTAACATTCATTTCCATATTGTCAATGCTAACTGAATAGATTGGCAACCTAGTAAAATCTATATACAAAAACATATAATTAATCAAAAGCACCAAAGTTGTAGCGTATGTGTCTAGGTACCTTTCATGGACATAATATTTGGTTTGTATTCTTGTTGTCCTATCAGTGATCCATGAAAGTTGAACAGCAAGATGGCAGATTTTCAGAATGAATGGGGCCTAGTATGGACTTCCTATTTTTCATGAGAGTTTGATATCCGATGCTTCAGCAATTTTATACTCTTGACTTGCATGAGCAGGTTTTCATCAGTTTTGTGACAATTAATGGTTGCGGAAAAATCATAGTTTGTGGGTGGGATTTCTTTGAATGGGAGTGGATTTATTAACCTGTGTTTGGTATGTCTTGTCTCTTGATTCACAGACCACTTTCTGGCCATTTTTCAGTTAAATTTTGATAATTGTCTTTGCAAGCAAATTTGCAGATTCTTTTGTTGATGTTCTAGGTGTTTTGCAACTTGTTCCCTTTTGCTCTCCAGGCTTAAAAATCATGCTCATATGAATTTAGCTTTCTCAAACCTTGTGTTTCCAGACTTTTTCTAATTCTTTGCCAGATCAAAACTGTATATAGATAAATCTGGATTCTTTATACCTGCCAGCTATCCTTATATGCTTCTCACTAATCCAAGGATGTTGTTCAGAATTTTGACACCAATTCAAGGGACTCCCATTAGGTTAAGGCCCATTGTAGAGTCCTTTTATATTTGTTAGCCATACCTTGAATTGTGAAGCTGACACCATATAGACTAAGATAAGGCTTACTCAAAAGCATGGCAATCTTGCACCCCGTTACTATTAACTTTCATCATGTTCGGTTTTGCATACTATATTTATTCTTTATTTTAAACTTTCCAATTTTTTAAATGACCTTATTTTTGAGCTTTTCTTCTTAAAAATTGCGGCAATGATATCTTAGATAGATATTGTGTAGCAGACTTTAGATAGCTTGTTGTAGAACTTTTGTTCATATCCTTTGACATGCTATTTTTGTTCGTCAGTCTGTTATTTAAAATAACTTATAAATTTGATCTACATCTGAGGTTACTGATGTCTCATTGATTGATTTATTCCAGGAAAGTTAATACTTATTGCAAACAATTGCCCTCCTCTTCGCAAGTCTGAAATCGAGTATTACGCGATGTTGGCTAAGGTTGGCGTACATCATTTCAATGGGAGTAAGTATTTCTGTCTGCTCTTAATAGATATTCTCCTGCTCTTAATAGATATTCTCCAGCATATCACTTGTGGTGCGATTATTATACTTAGTTTTACTTTATTGTTCTTGTAAATTAAAAGGTAAATTTCTTGTGATCAATTTTTTTATTGACTAGATTATGATAACCATTTTGATAGGCATTTTGTTGTCAGTTGTAAACCCAGAAATATCATAACTGCTACAAGTACACAGATATGAATTGTTTGGTGATCTTCTTTTCTAAGAAAGCAAAGCTTAATACTTTTTCTAATGAATTCTAAGTGTGACTATCTGGAAGGCCATTTCCTGCTTTTTAAGATTTTTTTTATTAATAAGCCAAAAGGGATAAGAAATTGATTCAATTAGAGGCGGTAGCTTCCTAAAACCTTCTTGGAAATGGGGGATGTTATTGGGAAACCATTAAGAAACGGTTTGTGTTTGTTGACTCATTCACTTCTCTACCATTTCTCCCAATATCTTATCAAATTATTTTCAAGCTTTTTTGTCCACTTATATTTCAATGTTTTTGCCCTCATTCTTGAGTGCCAATTTTCTCTTTTAGAGGCCTACCCTTGCCCGTGATCTTAAGTACCCAAGCATTTGAGCGTCCTGCCCAAGTATTTCTGGAAATGCTTGCTTCATTTCATTTTATCAGCTCGTGGGTGTGCTCTTGAAACCCACCAGGGCACATCTACTTTTGGTCCATGTGGGTCCAACTGTCTTTTTCTGGAGAAATTATTGCATGCACCAGGTGCAAGTGAACCAGGGCAAATCCTGGAGCATATGCACAGTGGATAGCGTGCAATCGGGAAGTGGTGAAATACAAGGGGTTGCGTGGCGTGTTATCCACTGTGGGATTTGATGTGGTCCAATTGCACATGTTGCATGCAATACGGAGGCCTTTTCTTGGACTAGCTCTATATCTAAAAGTTTGCATATTTGTAGGGTTAAGGACCAAATTTTCTTCACTGTTATTATCCCTTGGAGGCTTGGATGCCCCTGCAAGTTGTCATTGTTAATCTCCCATCATCTGACCCTATTTATATTGCAGTTGGTATTATTGTTTAGCTTTCAGAGAGATTTGTTGTGCAAGCAGAATAGGACCTTGTATATCCCTTGTTGCTATCCTTGAATGATGGCAATATCCTCTTGTCCTCTGATTATGAGATAGAGAAAGCAATCTGGTCACCTTCTGCCCTCCAGAATCTTTTGCTTTAGATCTTTCATCATAAAGGAGTATAGAACCCGTTTGGTTCAGTATCAGTATGTGCTATGTTAATAATTATCATGTAGTTGGACTGTTGGATCACGCTTATACATCTGGGTGGACCTCCAGCTTGTGAGGCATTTGCATCATAAATCACCCATTTTTGCTGTCATAATTTGACTTGTATGGAACTTCTTGGGCTTGGAATTAAGTGATTGGTCGTGGCTTGTTTTTCTTCTCCTTTCAAATCTATATGCTTTATGTGATGTTTGTTTGTGCTGCAAAACTCCTACACTTTCATGATATTGTTGCTCTCCTTTTCATTTGCTGAACGGTTAATGCTTTTCCATTTGCAGATAATGTGGACCTTGGAACAGCTTGCGGCAAATACTTCCGTGTAAGCTGCCTTAGCATTATTGATCCAGGTGTGTTAAATGGACACTCAGGTCAATTTACCTTGAGTCTTTCTTTTTCTGCTAGATGCCAATCGTTTATTGTTGGATTGCTTGTGTTTCAGGTGACTCTGACATCATCAAGAGTATCCCAGGTGACCAATGAGATGAAGGGAATACCAAGGTTGTACTTGTGTCTTAGGAATTATGTTTAGGTTCTTGCTTGGCATGGTATTTCCTATTATAGTTAACTGTCCAAATTTTTGACTGGAAACTGTTGCAAGATAAATGTTGCATTGTCCTGTTTTGTTTCTGTTGCTTTGTCATATTTTATGGTGAATGGAGACTTATTCTTGAGTACCAGGTGAAATGTTTTGAATGGATTGTGAGACCAAGTTTTAATTACATTTCTTATCCAGTATATGTTTCCAAGATCCATCAATGTGGGGCTTTCATTTTAAGCGTTCTCGAGTAGATGGATTGATGACATGAGTAGGCGACCAGCTTAGATGACCCGTTAAAGTCGTGCCAGAACTGTATATCTTGATGGTCGAATTAGGAATTTTGGAGTGGTTTGTCAATTATTTATCTCGGAAATAATTTATACGGTTGGGTGCTTAGAGCACTCTTGGTTCGGACAGAGAAAATAAATCTTGGTGAACACGATTCGCGTGGTTTGCTTGTGGAACAATTGATCGATTACTGTGAGTTCATCAATCAAGATTGTCATTTTTTTTCTAAAGGAAATTTGCATGCACTTTGTTATTGCTATGGTTTGTCGTATTTCTTTGGAGTGTTTATTTCTGATGTAATAAATCCGATGTGGAATGCATCGGATGCTGCTATTGGACCGTTCATTGAATATGTATTGGACCGTTCATTGAATATGTATGGTAGTTTATTTTTCAAATTTTTTGGATGAAATATTTTTTTTTATTAAAATAATTTTTGAGTTTTTTATGTTTTCATTTTGTCATTTCAAATGCTGTCATTATTTATCTCTCCATCATCGGAGATGCTCTCCTTCCTTCTTAAGCTTTGCATTCTCGGAGTCGCTCTCTTTCTTCTTAAGCTCTGAGACGTTTCAGGTCGATTTTACTCCAACTGTATCAGTCAGAAAGTAAAACATCGTTGTCGTTTTTTTTTTTAAGTAGTTTATTTATCATCGTAGTTTCGTGGGTAGTTAGATGAAGTTAATGCTTGGTTAAGTTTTACGTCGGCTTTTGCTTTCGATTTTGACCTTTGATCATTGTTTTTTTTTTTTTCTTTCAGTAGTTTATTTATCACGACGTCTCTGTAGATAGTTAGACGAAGACATTACCTTGGCTAGATTCCACATTGAATTCTGCCTTGGTTTGACCTCCGAATCTAGTGTCGAAATAGTTTTCGATGGCATTTTTTCAGACAAATATGTCATCACGCCCTTCGATTATGACATCCCGCAAATCGAGTATGACATCTTAGAACTAAGAATAGTCGTATAGTCGATTGTGGCATTCTCTAAGCCAATTATGACTTTCCGTGATCTTTCTATGACACTGTTTTATGATTTTCTGCATTCATTCACGACTTCCGACATTATTTCATGACTTTCTGCTCTGTTTTGTCACTTCCTATTCCATTTTATGACATCCAGCACTGTTTCATTACTCTCTGCATTGTTTTATGATATCTGGCATTGTTTCATGACTTTCTGTTTTACTTTATGATTTCCTTCACTGTTTCATGACATCCGGCATTGTTTCATGAGACTTTTCACTATTTTATGATTTCCGACATCAGTTTATCAATTTTTCTATTGCTTCCTGACATCATGCACTATTTAATGATTTCCTCTACTGTTTTATGACTTCCTTCAATATTTTTGACTTTCTACACTGTTTTATCACTTTCCATTCTGTGTTACGACTTTTCGCACTTTTTTATGACTTTCAGCAATGTTTAATGTCTCTCCACATTAATTTTATGACTTTCTTCACTGTTTTTGACATTTATTATTGTTTTATGACTTCTGCCAATGTTTCATGACTTTCGACACTGTTTCATGACTTTCAATGCTATTTTATCAATTCTTTTACTATTTTAACAATTTCGACATTGTTCAATGATAATTGACGCCGCTGTTTTATGACTTCCTCCACTAATTTATGACTTCTAGCACTGTTTCCTATTTGATTTACTATTTCATGAATTTCATCAATATTTTATGACTTCCGACATTGTTTTATGACTTTCGGCATTTTTTCATGACTTCATGTTCTGTTTTATGACTTTCTTCACTCTTTCATGATATTCAGCAATGTCTCCCTGCATTGTTTTATGACTTCTGACATTGTTTCAGAACTTCCTATTCTATTTTATGATTTTCTTCATTGTTTTAAGACATCTTGCATTGTTTTATAACTTCATCTAATACATATGAATTTCTGCATTATTTTACGACTTCCTGTACTGTTTTACGACTTCCTGCACTATTTTATGACATCCAGCAATGTTTGATGTCTTCCTACAGTATTTTATGACTTCATTATTTTTTGACATGCATTTCATTTATGTTATCTGACAACTCCCCTTGTGTATATTTTCTTCAGAGCTTGATGCAAATGATAAAGTCGCTGATATTGTTGGAGGTGGTTGTCTCGATAATCCACCTTCTTCTAATGTACCGCATACAAATTTGGATGATGTTGACCCCCATGTTGGAATAGAGTTCGATTCAGCAGTCGAAGTGTACAATTTTTATAATAATTATGCGAGAAGACTCAGTTTTGAAATTACAACCATATGTAGTAGGTCAAACGAGAAAAAAGAATTATATTCAAGCATCTAGTATGCTGGAGGGAAGGAAAATCCAGAAAAGTTTCAGTTCCAGGAATCCTAGGGACACTAGTAAAATTGACTGCCAGGCCTCAATAAAGACCAGACTTAATTCTATGACTGATAAGTAGAGATTGGATGCTGTTGTTTTAGAGCACATTCATGTGCTCTCCATATCTACTATCGCTTATCTAAGGTCCCACAGGAAGATCAGCACACTTGAAAAGGCTGAGATTTGCAATATGCATGCCGTGAATATACCTATAACTCAGATATACTTTGCCATTACAAGAAGGAAAGATGGTAGAAGATAATTAAAATTCACAGAGAAGGATGCACATAATTTAATTTATCGGGAACGTCAAAGTTAGCTGAAAGAGGAAGATGCACAGTCAACGATAGTGCATTTCACAGAAATGCAAGCTAAAAATACAAATTTTTTCTACACGATGGAGTTGAATGCCAGTGGATAACTTAAGATCGTATTCTGGGTCCATCCAAGGTCAAAAATGGCTTGCAATTACTTCAGGGATGTAGTGATATTTGACTCCATGTATCTCACAAACACATATCAAATGCCATTCTGTCATTTGTTGGAGTTAACTATCATAGACAGTCCATCCTGCTTGGATATGCGTTGCTGTCAGATGAGATGATCGAAAATTTCAAATGGGTGTTTAAGTCATGACTGGATGCAAATGGAGGTTGACAATCTAATGCCATTATCACGGATCAAGATAAGGTGATCGAGGCCGCAGTTAGGGATGTTTTTCTGAATGCACGTCACTGGTTTTGTCTTTGGCACATTTTGAAGAAAATCTTTGAGAAAATAGGTCACATATGCATAGCTCATCCCAAATTTATGGTTGAGTTCGACGAGATTGTATATGACATTGTGACGACACAGGCTTTTGAAGAAAAATGGGCACAACTCATAGATAAATATGAAGAATGCAAGACTGTAGTCTGGTTGCATGATCTTTACGAATGCTGGGATAAGTGGATTCCAGTATACCTTAAGGATACATTCTTTGCAGGTGTGTCATATTCCTAATTATAGATTTTAATCTTTAAAAAATTAATATCCTCCATTTTAGTCTCTACGATTGCACCTGTCTTATACTCTATTCGTTCGTTCTGATATCCTTTACAGGAATGTCGTCCTCTCAGAGGAGTGAGAGCATTAATCACTTCTTCGATGGATATGTAAACTCAAAAACTACTCTAAAGGAATTCATCGATAAGTATGAAGATGCGTTAGAGAGAAGATATGAAGCAAAAATGAGCAAGACAATAAGTCTCTACAAACTAATGTTTTCTGAAGATATCCTCCCCCTTTGAGAGACAAGCTGCAGTCTTATCCACCTAGTGTACTTTTAAAAAGTTCCAGAATGAGGTTCTTGAGATGGATGCATCGCATGCTAAATTAATTGAAGAAAATGACAACTGCGCTGTATACTCCGTTAAGTCATTTGAGAGAATTGAAGTTAATGGAAATGAGAAGCAAATTGTCAAAAACTATGTTGTTTCATGCGATAGTGAGTTGGATCAAGTCAACTATGAGCGCTAATCATTTCAGTTTAGGGGATACTTGTGTGGACACGTCTTATTGATCCTACATCAAAGGAAAGTATTCCGCATTCTGGATAAGTACTTTTTAAGGAGATAGTGCAAATATATGAAATATCGATTCGATGATTTTGATTGTGCTACTCAATTTTGTGATAAGAGCACCAGAAAGTCTAGGTAAGTCATCTTATCTTTCAATTATGATATACTATCTATATCAAATTGATTTTATTCTTACAGGTACGCTATCATAAGTCATCGGTTGATGAAGCTTGTGGAGATTGTATGATGTCCGAAGATGCATTTAACTTGATGATGGCTGATTTAACTCCATTATTCGAAAGGATAATAGGTGCTAATTGTTTCGCATAGAAACTACATATCATCATATTGGAGATCCTGAGAATATCGCCACAAAGGGATGGTCAAGAGAGAAGAGACTAAAGAGCAGAGTCGAGAAGAAGTCAAAGAAACAAAGAGAGGTGTGAAAGAAAAATCTGCTAATCCATCTGCTGAAGGACAAGATAAAAGGCCTGCTGAAGTACAAAGAACTACTCTCCTTACAGTAACGGAGGTAGTCCAGCATTTGGTGCTTTCCACCCACCATCTTCTGATCCATACTTGGATGAGTTTGATGCTTCTATGTGCAGCTAACTAACATAGGAGAACGAGTATAATTAAATTATTTTTGAATGTAGATCTTCTTATTCAACTTATGCTTCATGATTTGCTGTACCATTTTATGATTTTTTTCACCATTTCATGACTTCCTACACTGTTTTATGACAACCTCCAGTATTTCATGACATCCTATACTGTTTTATGACTTTCGATACTTTTTAATGATTTTCGATAATATTTCATAAAATCATGCATTGTTTTATGACTTGCCATCACAGTCTTATGACTTCTGGCTCTATTTTATAAATTCTTCTATTTTTTCACGACATCGTGCACTGTTTTATGATATTTTGTATTATTTTATGACTTTCTGTATTATTTTATGACTTCCAACATTATCACATGACTTCTAGCACTGTTTTATAACTTCTAGCAATGATTCATAATTTTCTTCACTATTTTCTTCACTTCCTGCAACACTTCATGACTTTCTATATTGTTTTATAATTTTCGGCAATCTTTCATGACATCCTGTATTGTTTTATGACATCATGTACTATTTTATGACTTCTGGCACTACTTCATGACTTCTTGATTAGTGGGATGAGCACCAAACAAGACTATTTGATCAATGTAAACCATTCAAACACTATAATAACAATGATCTTCCCAAATGCTGAATAAATAAAACAGTGAATCTGACGAAGCAGAATCAACTAGTGAAGCATTCTAAATTTAGGATCATTTCAGATGACAACTTCGAAATAGTAAATTTTTCATGACATCCACATAACGAAAATACAAAATACAAAGAATAACATAACTTCCGACAATATTTATGACTGTTGATCACTATTTTATGATTTGCTATACTATTTTATGATTTTCTCCACTGTTTCATGATATTCTGCACTTTTTTATAACTTTCAGCAATGTTTCATGACTATCTAGAGTGTCTCATGACTTTCAGTGCTGTTTTATGACTTTCAACACTGTTTTATGAATTTCTATAATATTTCATGACTACCTAGAATGTTTCATGATTTTCTGTATTGTTTTAATACTTTCGGTACTGTTTTATAACTTCTTGCACTATTTTATAATTTTTTCAATTTTTCACGACATCCTACATAGTTTTATGATATCCTGCATTGTCTGATGACTTCCTCCACTGTTATATAACTTCCAGCATTGCTTCATGACTTCCAGCACTTTTTAATGACTTCCAACAATGTTTCATGATTTCTTTCAATATTTCATGACTTCCTACAGTGCTTTATGACTTCCTACCTTTTTTAATGACTTTCTACAATGTTTCATGACATCCTGCATTGTTTCATGACTTCCAGCACTTTTTTATGACTTTATTTATTGCTTCAGAATATCTTACACTACTTTATGATTGTCATAACTTCCAATGCTATTTTATGACTTCTAGCCAATGCTTAATGATATCTTACACTGTTTTATGACCGACTGTGACTTCCGATGCTATTTTATGACTACCTAGAATATTTCATGACATCCGAAAGTCATTTTATTACTTTCGATAATATTTTATGACTTCCTGCACTAACGACTTTTGGCATCGTATTATGATATCGTGCCTATTTTACGACTTTCTGTATTGTTTTATAATATCCTGCACTAAATACCAACTGATAGTAGATAATTAAACGTTGTGCACTGAGCTCAATTATAAGAATACATACAAGAATACACTGATGCAGCTAGTTAACACCAATAAATTATGAACATTTAATCAGCTATATCATAAGAGTTTTGAGGAATTACAATTTTGGAATATGAATGTATATGAATGTATATGTCAGCAAATAAAAATAATTATAATTTAAAATATTATGAACTAATTTTAAAGTTCTAGGTGAGCCCATCCCTTAATATCGAGACTCTCAGCTCTCCACGATACTAGAAATATCTTCTTATGTGAAATCCCATTGCTCTGGCCTGTCCTTCTGAGTGAGATAATTCATATTCTTGAGAAAATACGACCATAATCCAAAGATCTGGCAGGCTGGGATGGGCAGGCATCATCATCTGAAATATTTCAATTTGTGACTTTTGTATTGTCACAGTAAATGTGCATTATGGCATTAAGAATCTGTTGCCACTTTCTGGCACTAGCTTGGGATTTCGCTTTAGAGAATCCAGGTGGATGAACTCCTTCCACTGCATGTCAAGAATCAACAAGTACTAGCATATATTCTTGATGTTCATGATGCTAAAAAGGAATCTAAAATTGGTCTTTTCTACATCACTAACTGTATCGAAAATTATTTTACCCATCAAGCCAGCAAGCTCGTGAATAGGTGATGCATTTGTGATACAGCTTTGATCTTTCCTTCCATTTTTTTACTATAAATCCTATCCAATATCAATGATCTGAGAAAATTTTTTGGTTAATAAAAAGATGAAAAAATCATTGAAGAGATTACAAACAACATAAATATTTGAATTACTTACATCATCAATGATCATTTTCTCGAACAGCAAATTATAGAAGTGAGACCTTGTAATGCTCCCTCTATGACCATTGATGAAAACAACATCGCTACAATTTCAAATTCATAAAATAGTGAGGTAGTCATACAACAGTACTGGAGGTCATCAACAATTACTGGAAGTCATAAAACAGTGATGGAAGTCATGAAAAAATACTGGAAGTTATAAAATACGGTAGGATATCATGAAATAAAACATGGCAGCACACAAGATATAATGTCGGAAGTCATAAAACATTGAAGAATGTCATGAAATATTGAAACATTGAAGGAAGTCATGAAATAGTCTAGGATATCATGAAAAAGGTCATTAAACTTTGCTGGAAGTCATAAGTCAGTGGAGAAAATCATGGAGGAAGTCATGGAACGGAACATGAAGTCATAAACCAATGCCGAATGTCATGAAATAGTCAATGAAGTCATAAAATACTTACGAAATCATCCTTTCATCCATGAAATCGTTGATGAGGGAATCATCTTCTTCTATTAAAAGTTCTTTACCATGATATTTGCGATTCACAATGATGAATCCCTGTGTCACTGGATCGGTAGGTACAGATTCTTTCTTGACTGCTACTATTACCTTTTATTTTTGAGCAGGGACAGTTTTGGGTTTCTTCTTTGTAGCTTGGCTAGTCAGAAGTGATGGATCTTCTGTCAGGTATGAGACCTTGTGAGTTCTATGTTCCTCTTTAACCCTTTTCAAGTGAAACAAGATTCTCTTTTGCTTGCCCCACCCTTCTGCTCTCTCTTCTTTTCTCCTCCTCATCCCCTTATTCTTCTCCTCTTCTTCTTCTCTCTTCCTCCTCCTCCTCCTTATTCTCCTCCTCCTCTCTCTCGACTTCTATCTTCTTCTTCTCCTCCTCTTTCTTCTTCTTCTTCTCCTCATTCTTCTTCCTCCCTCCTCTTCATTCTTCTTCTTCTCCTCCTCCTTTTCTTCCTCTTCTCCTCCT